>NMRB01004232.1:4894-27828 GCA_002633025.1 Notospermus geniculatus
AGTATGGTGTAACTGATCTCTAGTTAGGCTGAGGTGGGGAAGCTGAGGTACTTCAGCACTGTGTTGTGCGTGACACTACGGTACAATCTACGTGTAATGCCTGTCATCTTAAGGTGACTCAGAAATGGCGTTCGCTGATTGGGCGCATTTTCTCAGGCGCCAAATACCCCAGCAAATCAAGCGAAATATCTGCGGTGACGAAGGGAGCGAGCAGTAAGAACGCCTGATATTCTCAGGATGCGCTCAGCTAGGTCCGCTGGCATTTGCCAGGTCTAGTTTTGATTTCTTCGTCATGTCAAAACTATTCGATATTTAGGGCTGAATTTTTTACAATAAATTGGTAATATCCGTATGTTTGCATATCTAAAATATCAAGACTGCAGCTTGCTTAATGTTAAATTTATTGGAAAATCCTTAGGGGGTCATTTTTTTGGGCCACCCGATACAACGTCGGCGATTTCGTAAAAAAAGCAATTAAAAAAACAGGCCTAATGAACAACATAAAAATTTATGATTTGTAGTACAACTCTTGACCTTTTTTTGCAATGAATGGGAATTATAATTTACTCTGTCAGTTCATATACACCATAAGGGGATGCCTGGAATTAGGCTTAATGTGAATGAGAGAGACTGTTAGAGGAGATGAGAGAAAAAAATCGACTTCTGGCTTCACAACATGAAAAGTTTGATATTTTCGTGTTTAAAATGCCCCTCAGTTTTCCTTATGGTGTCTTATTAAAGTTTTTCTCAAATGTCCAACAGGCCTTTCAGCTGGCAAAACCTGGGTTAAAGGTTAACAGTAGGATCACAAAACATAGGGTTACCAAAGTTCATCAGCTACACACACAGAAATATCACTGTGCCATTAGAAAACCTTTACACCATGAACAAAAACGTGACGTACAGCCGGACAATGTTTTGGAGATATTCAAGAAAAACTGCTGTCCATTTATTTTTGGCCATGAGCGTACCATGCAACTTCCATAGAAGAAAGCACTTATCAGGACAATAATGCTTATTTTGATTATTCTGAATACTGAGCCTTCTGTAATTTTTTTACATGTAAAAAAAGCTCAGTATTTCTTCGTGAGTGGCAAGACCAACCCTATATGATTGCCGTACTGCACCCTTAAAGCTGTACTACATGAACGAAAAGCCCCTATGCGACGAGCAAGAGAAATGCTTACGCCCTGCAAACACCTCAAACGAAGGCTCGGAACATGATAGACCCCACTAGGCCAGGAGGGCGCCACCTTATTCGTCTTCGGACAACAGAGCTGTCAGCATATCCGGATACCTCATACAGTACTCAAAGAAAAAAATTACAGTCATTTATCCGGGATTCGAACCGTCGACCTTCTGATTTGTAATCCACCACTCTGTCCACTCGGCCAACGAACCAGCTGACAAGGACATGATTTGTGTTTGTCATAGACGTAGGCCTTCAACTTGCGTAATAATACTATGAATAAGAGAAAACACAGGAGGCCTACCCACATGATAGGTGGCCGAGTGGGGAAGGCGGTGGAGCAAAGATAACCGGGCGCAGGTTCGATTCGCAGCTGGGTCGAACTTTTTTCTTTCAAAAAAAGTGTTCAGCAGGAGCTCACAATAGGATGTTGACACCTTGACAGCTCGAAGACAAATAAGGTGGCGCCTTCCTGGCCTCGTGAGGTCTATCATGTTCTGAGCCTTCGTTTAACATGTTTAAGGTGTTTTCAGGGCGTTAGCATTTTTCTTGCTCGTCGCATGGGGGCTATTCGTTCATGCAGTTCAGCTTTAATTTGCCTTTCACCACATTCTTCAAGTTCTGGGCACACAGTTGGTAGTAGGCACTTTGCACTGACATAAACGTCCCTCTTACGAAGTCTATGTAATACACAGAGTCTTTGCGTGGGACAAGCTCATAGTAGTTGCCTTAAAATGACTTCACAACCTGCATCATATTTGTTTCCACAGGCACTTTCAGTGAGGACATGGGGTGACTCTTTCACTTTTATCAAGTAGTAGGGAGTTAACTCTTCATCGACCCTGATAATAGCAGTGATGTCACTGGTAACACGGGTAATGATATCAGTGACATCCAGGCTTGTTACATACATTTCTGGCTCTTCAGGGTCTATGTTATCATGCAGGTCATTGACATTCGAAGACAAGGGAGCGTTCCACAGACCGTTGCTGTCCAACGCTTGCGTGCCCCATGCCCCCATTCTAAACGAGCCGGGGCGACCGTCGACAGGAGCCGAGCGTGGGACAGGGTGTCCCAGCATAGGGGGCGCATTATTCCCATAAACCCGTACATCAGTACTACAACTAGGCCTACTAGTCACCACCGTGGTCGTCGTGGTCGTCACCGCTGTCGTTGGTCTCATATATACTGAAGACGTCACAATATTTGAGGTGGTACTCATGCGACACCTACTTATTGCCGATGTGAGACTGGTGGAACCAGTCGAGTCATTTACCGATCTCGTAACAAACGGAGGTGGCACCATGTCTTCGCCAGACGTTGTCGTCGTGGGGCCAGGGGAGGTGGAGGCCATGGGTGGCGCTCGACCCGACGACGGAACGTCGGGAGCCTCTCCAGCCCCGACAGACGTAAATCGCTTCTGTTTCTGACTCACTACCAGTCATTAACGTTTCATTAGTATTAGTATTTAGGCCTGCGTTTTGATTACAGCAACTCTTAGATTTTTTTGTTCGCTTTCGCTTTCCTCGTCCGAGAGCCATGATGTTAGTATTCACTTGGGGAGACAGAATTCGTATCGCTAGATCCAATTAACAAAAAGGATCCCACCGCACTGCCACCAAAAAAATGTCACGGCCGAGCGGTCAGTGTCGATGACACCTTTGGTAGCGGGACAATTTTCCTGTTACACAGGAATAATTTCTCCTGTTACACCGGGGGCAATATCGCCGTGAGATTATCTCTCTCACAGGATCATATAATCCTTCCGATCAGGTCCACAGGGATTATTTCTCCCTTTATAGTGGAGGTTATCGCATGGATGGAGGGATTATCTCTCCCTTTTGATAGGCCTACGCGGGAAGGTTGCACTTCGCGGCAAATGCAGAAAACAACACAAACACGAGAAAGAGAAGGACGAGTTGTTTTTTTGTTTTTATAGAAACAATAAATTTATTATTCTCCAATAAAATCTCAGTCTAGTACATATTCATATTCATTAGGGATCATCAGCAGCGTACCCGGCTCAGGGATGGTCTTTCGGGATCAATCACAGTGCACGCAGTGTGCGTCTCAATCTACACAGGGTTCTGGTCTTCCAATAGAGGAGAGAGAGCGAGCGAGACGTGATGGTGGGACCAACCAGTCTGACGCGACGCCGGTCACGCCCGTCTTTTATAGCTACGTCACCGCATCACTGCGCTCAAGAACATCATCCCAGGATGATGCGAAAATAGTACACCGTCGTCGCTCACTCTCGAACAACCACGCACATTTTCTATATTACTTATTCCAAATTACAATTAGAATCGCAGTAGGCTTATAAAAGATACATAACTGACACAGAAGATGGATAATAAAGTGTCTCAACATTTGTCGTCAAACCTGATAACTCGAACAAGATACTAAGTACGCACGGCATACCCGCGCCGCCGGACTATTTTAAACAGTAGGCCTAGAAAATCTTCAGGGTACACGCTCAAAACCAAGTCTTTATCACTAAAGGCCTAAAGATTTCAATGTAAGGTTAATAGTATAAGATTCTGCGAACAATATCCGAGCTAGTAATAAGGGTCTAAAATCAGGAAAATCATGTACAACATCACATAAATCATTCAAAAAGGGGATACATTCATCAAAATTGTGCGGCAAATTCAAATCGCGAAACTATGCCACAGGTTACCATGTGCATGCATGCAGTACAGAAATGCGCTCTCAGAAAATATCCCGAAAGGTGTGTTACCGGCGGTAAAATTTACTGCGACTTCACACATAAAATTAAAATTATTTCCACAATTTTTCCAGAAGGTTTCTTAACATTTTAAGTGATTAGGAATATCATGAAAATAAGAATAAAATGTGTAGAAATTTCGTTGTCAAGGTAAACAACTTACCAAGGAGACAGGCTTCCAAAGAAGATGCGTAAAATTCTCGATCACGCAGGACCAAAGATGTTTCGTCGCATAAAACGCCTAGTAAAATTGAGGAGTGACATGAAAAGTCTCAAATACCATCTTCTACTGCATAAAATAATCATCTTCAAGGAATTTTAGAGAAAATATGACAGATGATACGAGAGTTTAGAATGACAGCATGAAATTCCAACATGGCCGAAGCCGAAAATATTTAGCACATGTCTCCTAATAAAAGGTGAAATTACAGACAGTTACAGAGGAATAAGGTCATGACACTTCATGACATGGACAAATAATATACTAGAAATAGCTACCGTAAGATTTACTACGATAAATAAAAAGGCAATTTCCAGAGTGTTTGCGAATTTTCGACCCCAACCGGGGTCTTCTTCAGGCTGGAACTTTACAATCCGAAACTCTAGAACAGTTGTTCTAGAGTTGTTCCTGTTCTAGTTGTTCCTGTTCTAGAGTTTCGGATTGTAAAGTTCCAGCCTGAAGAAGACCCCGGTCGGGGTCGAAAATTCGCAAACACTCTGGAAATTGCCTTTTTATTTATCATATATTGTGTGTCAATTTTTGTGCTTTTCATCTCTTTGTAAGATTTACTACACTGACATAGGCCTAGAACAATGAAAAGTATAGTAATTACATGACAGAGAATGGACAGCGAGTGCACTGAAAAACCGTGTACACTCTACTATACATTTACATACATCTCACTGACAGAACTGTTTCAAAAGAAGTCAACGACAGACAGATAAAAAACATAATTTATTCTGTGTCAACAAAGTGACATCGTTGATGCTGATCTCCGCAAAGTGTAAAACAACAGATGTAAACGTATTTTCTATGGTACTTTGTGCTTCCCCAATTGGTTTTAGTCATGGCCAAGTTCTTATGGCCCCATCATGGCAGAAAATGCATCAACTTACAAAGTTAATTCCCAACCGTGCAACAAATTGGATAACATGCCATATCGTTTCAACAGTGCCTGATCAGCCATGTGGAACTCAATTCAGGCGCCAATGGTACCAATTTGAAGCTAAGATCCACAGGATTAATATGACCTATGTATATTTGTCATATACATCCTAGATTTATAGATATTGGAGAAAATACCAACTGTTGCATTTTTTTGATACACCCTGTAGTTGAATATGATCATTGATCAGTGTGGCAAGATCACCGGTATCTGCAGAGGCCCTACTGCACATGTATGTGATCTACTACTACTGGGTGTCCAGGAACATCGAATATGTTATTGTGGTAAATGCATTGCAAATTAACAGGTCTTTATGGCATCCTGTATATACATGAGCTGTTCATTTATGTAGAATTTCTCATTCAAAATGCAGTTGTTGTCAAGTAGTACTCCAGGACCATTAGCTATCTCAGCTGATATTTCTATAAGACCAGCATCATTCACTGCTTGTTCCCTGTCGCAATTTGATAAAAAATCATTCTTGCTTAACCCTTAGGCTACCGTTCTCGCAATTTTGCGAGAATGGCCTGTGCCACACACCTTCGGACATTCAAACTGACATAGAATCGTAATCAGTGGACCGATTGATGTCCTCTTTGCATATTTTTTAATGCGAGACAACCCCCCCCCCCTCTGAACACGCGGTTTCGCTCCGTGAAATTGCATTTTAACGTTTTTCCGGGGGTCCAGTTTGACGACTCCAAAGTGCAAAAAATCTGGACTCATGCTCCCGAAGCCGTCGTAAGGTTAACGATGTCGTTACGCTATGCATTTACGCTCTTTTTTGGCGCTAGCCGCGTCTTCATCGCTGCTTCATTTCCGGAGATATGGCCATTTTGTCGCCACGAGTTAGATTTGCACTTTGGGGTCAGTCAATCTGGACCCCAGGGCAAACGTTAAAACGCAATTTTACCGAGGTTTCTTCAAACAGCAAAATCGCGTATTCGGGGCGGGGGGGGGGGGGGTCTCGCATTAAAAAATACGCAAAGAGGACATCAATCGGTCCACCGGTTATGACTGTACGTCAATTTGAATGTCGGATGGTGTGTGGTACAGCCAGGCCCCTGCCTGCTAACTATTTCGATGAATTGAAACAACTTTTCCGACAGAATCATAACCGATCTTCTCTGTGCAAGATCCTCAGCAGGCAATTTCTTCTGACAGTCTGTGATACCAGCCTGTTCACAGAAGGGTCCAGTCGACTGGGGTGCAGGTTGATGATGAAATGGTTGATTCAGGAGGCTGGTAAAGTCATCCTTCTCAAATGCCTTCTTCGTCGCTTCTCTGACTGATCTGATAAACGTTGATAAATGTTTTGTTTTGTCGGGGGTCTCTTCTCTTCTTCAGCTTCTGCATCTTTGGCGATCATGATCCTTCTCAAATGCCTTCTTCATCGCTGAAAAGTTAATGAAATTACGTATGTTAAAATGCTTTTTATGGTTCGTGTCGAGCAGGAACGACAAGAATTTGCCCAACAAAAGTATAATTTTCACCCAAAGTATTTTGTTTGAAACTTCAAATGCCTAACCAACCCCACTTCTGGTACTAAAATGTAAGCTTGAGACAACTCAATCATCAATGACTTAACAAAACAAGTGAATACTGGTTAGGCTTTTTACTAAGTCAAACAAACTAATAATAATATACTATACAAACATAAGGTATCACAAGTTGCTAATTAATGAAAATAGTATTTGTTTACAAAAACCCCAAAAAATGGTGACCACAGTGTATGATCAGACTCCTGTATACATGTAGGTTGATCTTCAATATTTCATGGTCTCCTTCTTTATAAAATCGGTTGCTTCTTATTGCTTGAAGCACAGGAGTCTGACAAAGGATATCCCAGATCTCAACTCACAATATATCAGGGTTCTTCCCCCATAAAAAAGTCATAAAAAGTCATAAAATATGAAAGTCGGAAAATAAGGCCTAAAAAAGTCGTAAAATTTTGTGAAATGGTGTGAAGTCATAAAATAATCTCAAAAAATGGGAAATGGCGTAAGAACACTCTTATTTTCGACAATTTTCCCGGGGGAGGACCCTCACCATTTTGGCTCCTGCCGAACAACGCCCCGAGACGTCAGCAATTTTTACATTTATTGGGGACCAAATGGTCATAAAATGAAGCTGGAAAGTCATACAAAAGTCATTAAAAGTCATTAAGAAGTCATATTTTCTTTCCTGGCTCAGGGGGAAGAACCCTGTATATACCACAATAGCAAAGAGAATGGAAGTTATTACTTACAATTATCAAAAAAACATGATCATAAAAGAATGAAAGTTGTCAACACTAAGAAGAAAAGTTAAGGTTCCACCATCTTGTCAAATACTGCAATTATCAGTCACAATTCGCATCTAGGCTATTTTCTTTGTCTTTAGTCAACCCTACATCCCAAAGGTGTTGCCATCTTGTGGCTGGCTGGTGTTGTGACTGGAATCACCAGTCCACATGTTGGCCTAATCACCTTGAGCATGTTGATAATGAAGTATTGTTTCTGGCTAACTCACTTGCAGTCTGGGCCAAGAGCGTTCTCTTGCTTTCGTTTCGGCATACTTTTTACTGAAAAAAAAGCAACATGAACACAGTGAACGTTGTTCATAACGAGTTGCTCCTTATTAGTGAGGTTTCGCAAATCTGATGAAACACGAAGTACGAAATTGGACTCATTTCCATGACTTTTATTTCAGGAGACAGTTGGTACCACAAATGTTGCTTGCTGCAAGAGTGTCTTTTAGCATATGGCATTAGACTGATACCGTTACCATTGATATGTATATTATAAGGGAGTGACTTTTCGGCGAATAAAACTTTGAAATTTATCTTTCATTTTGGCAACTTAAAAATTAACGACACATGATAATTCTCTCGGTATAACATCATATGCTAAGGCCGTTTAAAATTAATATTTAGTTTTTTTCATCGCCGCCAGTCCCAATTGTGGTGCGCAGTTGTTGACCGAAGCCGGAAGTTCCCGTTCAGGTACTCGAATGAATATTGATTTGGTAATTATTTTAGGCAACATTGTTTCCAACACAGGCTGCCTTTTCCCATTGTATAGGACTGGGTTTTGGTGTGCTGCCCTCTATCTAAGCTAGGACCCCCATTGCCGAAGGGGCAACCAACAGGTGAAGACCATCCGTTGGTTGGGCCCCCCTTGGACAATGCCCCTTCTCGGGGCGGCAGTCTGATAATGTGAAGTGAGTTCTCTGAGAACAACACTGATAATATGAAGTGAATTCTTTCTGAGAACACCACTGCAAATTTAAAACAAACCTCAAATTTTCTTCTTGAACTTCCATCAAGCTTGTCCGTTAATTTTCTTTTTTCTGTCCTCAGCTGGATGATTGCAAGTTCTTCTGTCTAGCAGAATCTGCCAGAGAATATTAAAGGCCTACATGGCGATCTGGGAATTACAATGCATGCCGGGATAGCATGCTGCTTATTCACGAAGGATGAAAATGTTACCCAGTCTGGGAAAACCAGGCACAAGTCTCCAGGCCGTGACAAGGTCCTTAACTACCCTGTTAGGTCATCAATTCATTGCTGAAGAATTGCCTCTCTTTGAACTCTACCAGCTTAATTGATTTGAGCCTCTGTGGGTAACTAATGCTGTAACCATCAAATATGTCCTCCCGGGAGACTTGTGCCTGGCATTCAGAAGCAGAATATTGGAGGTTATGATAGTCATGCAAGTAGAAAATCTTTAGAACCTTTTGACTTGTGGGCAATATGAATATCACACTACCGGAGAGCCGCTCCGTGATTGGCTGCGGCCAGTGAGAGTGTGGCGGTGATTGGTCAGGGCCCGAGCGGAGGCTGCTGGGGCCTGGACAACGGCTGTGGGATGCTTAATTGGTTGCGTAGCTTGTAAACGCCAGCTGGGGTGAGAAGACCTGGGAAACAGGATACAAAACAAGAGGTTGTTGTTGCTGGGGTTATTAGTGTGGCTTGGGCCATAAAGGATATTCCAATCAATGATTGGAAATGGCTTTTCTAGTTTTTCATTCATTTTTCTTCTAGCACTCGTCTAAGTACAGGTACATGTATGTGCACTTACTTTGTACTTGAAGACATAATCACAATCGCCGTATCTGCCACAGTGCCTGTTTGGGCTTGTAAACGCCAGCTGGGGTGAGAAGACCTGGGAAACAGGATACAAAACAAGAGGTTGTTGTTGCTGGGGTTATTAGTGTGGCTTGGGCCACAAAGGATATTCCAATCTATGATTGGAAATGGCTTTTCTAGTTTTTCATTCATTTTTCTTCTAGCACTCGTCTAAGTACAGGTACATGTATGTGCACTTACTTTGTACGTGAAGACATAATCACGTTCGCCGTATCTGCCACAGTGCCTGTTTGGGCTTTGAGCTAAGATGAGTCTGCCCAAATACTCATCTTGGCTCGCCCGGTCCTTGCCGTTGAAGTTGGCTAAAATTTCTGCGCCATTAACTCTTACATCCTCTAACTAGCATTGGTGTCTTCGCACAGGTATAATGGGAGACGATGATAAATATAATGATAATAAATAATAATAATAATAGTAATACCTGGTAATATTAATAATAAAGAATAATAGTAATAATAGTCACTCAGTAATCAAAAACGCAGTCTCCATAGCGCTCAGGTGGACGTCTCAGGCGACTAGACTGTTAGTCCATGGGCTAGGGGAGTTCCCGTGTGCATAAGATGTACCCTACGTTACTCTACTGTTTCTGAGAGGGGAGTATCCATATTTTAAGAAAATCTTGGGTAGACTTTCTCAAACCCGGCAGCAAGTGAGAAAGAGACCTCTAAAGTTAGGGTACTGGAAATTAAAAAGGGGTCAAAAAATGATATCATCAGATCATATCAATATTGGTGTCAAAATGTAGGTCTGTGCGTGTACTTCAAGGAAATATGCATCCCAAAGCCAGATCAGGCCCTTCTTCCCCTACAAAAGGGGCTAAAAAGGGAAAATCCAAATTTTGACCCCTTGCCATTGGCTTCAGAGGCAACTTCAGCCAATAAAAGTTGATCAGTTCCACTCAGATAAATAATACCTACATTTTGATACCCATCTTGACACCGTGATCTACTCGGGTATACACAGACCCCTTTTTCGACCCTTTTTTACCTGTTTTGACCCTTAAGGACCTTAGGCCAAACTAACCATGCCAAGATGGGTATCAAAATGTAGGTATTACTTATCTGAGTAGAACTGATCAACTTTCATCGGCTGAAGTTGCCTCTGAAGCCAATGGCAAGGGGTCAAAGTTGGGATTTTCCCTTTTTTAACCCCTTTTGTAGGGGCTCACGGGCCAAATCTGACTTTGGGGTGCGTATTTTCTTGAAGTACACTCACAGACCTACATTTCGACACCAATATTGATATGATCTGATGATATCATATTTTTGACCCCTTTTTATTTCCAGTACCCTAACTTTAGGGGTCTCTTTCTCACTTGCTGCCGGGTTTGAGAAAGTCTACCCAAGATTTTCTTATAATATGGATACTCCCCTCTCAGAAACAGTAGAGTAACTTAGGGTACATCTTATGCACGCGGGAACCCACCTAGCCCATGCATTATGTCTAGGTTGGGTTTTCTTTTTGGTTTCGTGCGTCTTAACCAGAAGATGCAGCAACCTTTTTTTTTCAATTTTCCAAATTCTTCTTGGAGAGGTTATATCTGATCTCTATCAATATATCTTGATCTCTATCAGTGTACCATTCGTGTAGACGTACCTGTGCATCGGGAACCATACGACATTTACAAATATCGATACTTTACAAGAGAGAGGAAGATTACTCATGTCATTTAATTTACTTTACAGTGAACAGAAGTAGGCATTAACTTTTGCCATGAGCACTTTTCAAAATCAATCAGTTGCATCAAAAACTTGGAAAAATAAATCAGCTGCACATTCAATGTGGATGGGGGTTCTACATCAAGGCATAAAATATATAGCAGGCTCCGGGGGGGGGAGCATCTCTAAGATATCAAACACATTGACACAGACATTATAAGATCGCCCATCTAAATACACCTTGAATAAATAAATTTCTCTGCCAAACTCGTTCACGTAAGCCATCTTGAGGTTAGTCTTTTGGTGGAAAAGGCATGACATGCCATACCCTCAAAAATTTTCCTGGCGGAAACGCTGGTGGAGTGTACGTTGCTTGGAGAAAGTGGTCTCGTTTTCGTGGATTCATAGGGCATGTGCGATCAAAAATGCATTTCCATTGTTGATGGATCGTGCCTCGATGAGGGGCGTTTTCCAAATTGAAGATTCGTTTGATCAGTTCTGACATGCCAACAGCGGAATTTCTTAGCAATTTGAGAGGCCATTAGTGATATGGTCAAGTGGCCCAACAAACATGTCTTTGCTGTTGAGCCAGTCCTCTGTGATACCAGCCTGTTCACAGAAGGGTCCAATCGACTGGGGTGCGGGTCTATGATGAAATGGTTGATTCAGGAGGCTGGTAAAGTCATCCTTCTCAAATGCCTTCTTAGTCGCTCCTCTGACTGATCTGATAAACGTTGATAAATGTTTTGTTTTGTCGGGGGTCTCTTCTCTTCTTCAGCTTCTGTGCTTTCGCAATGAGTGCAGTCTTTAAGAAAAGAAAGGCTGAGTGAAGTTGGAAACCAAGAAGACTGTGGTGTGCACAATGCTTGAAAGGCAGATTCGTGACCAGCAGGCCACAGGTTCCAGACACGGTCTGCCTACTCTCAGTTGGAAGCAATCAAATGACCCACCCTTCCCAGAGTGAATTACGGTATATTTAAAATGCAGAGCTGCCAACCGTGGAAATCTTTCTCAAGGTTCTTCTCCGTCTTATGGAGGAGCAGGGTCGGATCCAGGGTTGGCAACAAATGTCTCATGATTTATTGCACTTGCCTTCATATCCGTTACTTCCCTTTGAAAACCCGTATGATATGTTATGTACCCTTGCTAGATGAGCCTACCATAAAAATGTCGTGAAATTCCATTCAGTATTAAAGGCGTGATCGCAGATTTTGTGTTTTGGCTTTTGGCCCCCTGGTGGCAAAGTGGAGAATCGGATTTGGCCGATTCTTTCACGCGACACACCTTTGGCCCGTGATACATCCCTCCACCAAATATGAATCCAAAATCTTCAGTCGTTCTTAAGTTATAGAGCGGAAGGGACTAGTAGCGGCGATCACCGAGCGACGAGCGGCAGAGGCGCACGGACGGCCAGTATTTTCAAGCCCCCCTCCGAGGGCTCCGGGGGACAAAGTGCGGGGAGATAATAAATACTCGCGCATATTTTGATGGTAGGGACAATAGGCGGATCGGTTAATCGCCCACTTCCTGCATGGCATGCGCGTTGACTTCGCCACCGCTTGGCATCGGTTTCGGCTATGGAAAAGGAGACAATGGACCATTTTATGGTACAGGTATAACAAGAGGCCCATGGGCCTTGCGCTCAGCTGACTTCACTATGACCTGCCATCAGGGGAAAGGGGATACAAGTACATGTACGATTAATGCACCTTTTTAATGGTTAGCAAGCAAATATTAGCGTTCCTCGTGCAAATCAGACCACTTGGGTAGGAAGGGGTTAATATCTCTTGGTGAATCGAGATACATGTAGATATTGTATTACACCCATTGGGTGGGAAGGGGTTAATACCACTTCGAGAATTGAGATAGATATGCCTACATGTTGTGTCATATCAGACCCATTTGGTGGGAAGGGGTTAATATATCACTTATTAATTGAGATGGATAATATCGTAGACATACTGGGTGAGGAGGGGTTACAAACAGATTAATAGGCCTGCAATTCTTGGCGAGTCGAGGTAGATATCTTTTGACACCCAGTGGATGGTAAGGGGTTAATAGATGGGAGCCAGTAGGCCTACCTTACACCCCAGAAGGATCAATAGACCAGTCCTTTCCAGAAGAAGTACATGGTAAGTTTCTTGCATTTCAAAAACAGAATATCAACATTTCGTGACATTTTTCTCTTGTTTCTTTTATCTTACATGTACCATAAAAATGAGTGCCACCCAAATCCATATGCCAAATATCATGTAAAACAATTAATTATTTCTTTGTATACGAAGAGTTTTAAATCCTTTTGTCTTAAAAAATTACTTCAAATGTTATTGATTGTTGTACCATTTAAATTGGTCGGAAACACTGAATTATCCCTCCAAATTGCAAGATCATAGCTCTTTCAGTTTTCCCACAGATCACAAATCGCAATCTTGAATTCAAAGTGAAACAGCCCCTTTAAAACAAACCTCAAATTTTCTTCTTGAACTTCAAACTCGTTCACGTAAGCCATCTTGAGGTTTTCTTTTGGTGGAAAAGGCATGACATGCCATACCCTCAAAAGTTTTCCTGGCGGAAATGCTGGTGGAGTGTACGTTGCTTGGAGGAAGTGGTCTCGTTTTCGTGGATTCATAGGGCGTGCGCGATCAAAAATGCATTTCCATTGTTGACGGATCGTGCCTCGATGAGGGGCGTCTTCCAAATTGAAGATTCGTTTGATCAGTTCTGACATGCCAACAGCGGAATTTCGTAGCAATTTCCAAAGTTCGACAATGACGCCATTAGTGATACGGTCAGGTGGCCCAACAAACATGTCTTTGCTGTTGAGCCAGTCCTCTGTCATGTCTGAGGTAACAGTAAATGTTTGACATTTTTTTTCACAGAACTACTTTCAAATTTTTCAGGAGTCTCAGCCAGAGATTTGTTTTCAGACCGATTCTCGAAAATTTCAGGGTTTTACTCCACAATAGAATCAATGTTCTGAAAAATGTCATTGAGTCCATTTTCTGAAATATTAGAAAGTCAGATAGGTCCAAGTCAGTGAAAGAGTCATCAAGAATATTAAGTAATTCAAGAAAGTCACATGTGATTCGTGCAATTCATTATTGATAGTAGTGCTGGTAAATGGAAGAGGTGCAAAAGGAGAAGTAGCATGCGTTTCTTGAGGAAAAGACAAGTCGTTATGGTTACTGGTACTGATGCTTGTAAAGGCATTGGAAGTACTGACAACTGCATGGGCATGCAATGGGGCAATCCAGGTTATAGTCCAACCTGTAAACCTGTGTTCTGCAGCATGACGTCTCGCTGTTGAGGTCTGGAATGAGTGTCTTTTAAGCCCACATACACTTGTCCACCCTATCAAGATCCTTCAACCTTTTCCCGGAATGTTCAAGCGAAGAACGACACTCGGTATCATACTCAGCTTCGTGAAATCATGGTCTGCAACTTCGTAACGAACATCCAGTGCGACAAGAACTTCCTTTCCACGTTCCACTGCTGCCACTGGGTGCCCAGGCTCCCCGATCTTCATAATCATAGTGTGCTTGTCGTCCATACATACAAATGTGGTCTCTTCTCGATACTTTACTGGAAATTCTTCCAGATAACGGAATAATGCTGAAGCGTAATGCATATCCACATGCTGTTGTCGAAACTGCCTTGCTTGTATGATGTACCGAATCTTGAGAGTTCCATATACCGTTGTGCTGTTGCAGGATTCACTCTCCGGGGCCAAAACTGCAAACTCCAAAATTCCAAACGAATCCATTGGGTCATATGAATAAAGTCTAGTACGTGTATATGCTTTTACTTGAATTTTGCAATACAAATCCACAAGACAATACTTTACAAATCTGAAGTAAAAACATTTGCTAGTCTTTATTCATATGACCCAATGAAATGAAGGGATAGCAGTTCCCTCGGGGCATCGCTTTGCCTCTTCAGAATGCAGATCGCGGACATCAATACCTGTTGCACGATGCACAACTTCTTCAACAGTGCCCTCAATCCTATCTTGGCGACGGTCGTCTACACCAGTTTCTACAGCCACTGTGATGTAGCGTTTGCATTCCTCCAAAAAGGCCTGGTACTTTTCTGGTTTTCCATCATTGTTAACACGGAGATCGGTAGCCAACATCATCAAGTGACACCACGTCATGCAGGGACCATGCACATTTGTAGACCACAATGTCACAAGGTTGAAAGAATCATTTTGATATGACACTCTGAGGTGCCCATGCCATCTTGCCGCATCAACTCCATGGATAACTGCATAATCTTGATAATCCTTTGCTCCGACGAGCGAACCAAAACGAAAAGAGGACTGTATTAAAATTAACTAACCTCTATCCGGTCCTAGCCGTGTGTGAATGACTCCGACGCTGAGTTGATTCTGTCCGGATGCTGTTGCATGTACCAAAGGCTCCACTGAATGAGTCCTTGACTGTTCAGAATAATCCAACCGACTTGGTTCTTGAAATTAAATAATAACACTCCAATTTCCTTGGAATTGCTAATCACTGATCTCCTAATGACTATAGCTATAATGGTTGAGCGAGACTATTGTTCTCTCACGCAACACCACACACAAGAAACATCCGAAAAGAATAATCAAATGATAACGAAATCACATCCTCGAAGAGTAGAAAAGTTCACCTGAATGAGGCTCTATCCCATTCGAGGTTCCAAATGAAATGAATATTGATGATGATGAAGAACTAAAAACTCCTGATCCAGAGTGTCCAAAAGATCAACAAACGAACATGAACGATACGAATCCACAGCAATGCATAAAATGTACAGACACGAAATACATCCTCCAGAGGCAAGACGCCTTCCACGTGATGCTCGAAATCCAAAAAAGGTCAATGAAAATATGACGATCCAAACGATGAAAAGTTATTCAAAACATCCATACATGACAATAGAATCCCAAAGTATCCGAAAATAAAGCTCCTTGTGAACGATGACAAAGAAATCAGGATGATTTTGGGCGATTTTGGAAGCAAGCTGACAGAACATGTGTCACCAAACTCAGGGTTAGTCTTGCTCCCCGCTACCTCACCCAAGTCCCGCAGGTCTCACTTCATAATTTCATGATCCGGGCAACTTCACCCAAGTACCTCAGGTCTCACTTAACAGTTTGATGATGCGCCTGAACATCCCCCCCCNGTGGTCCGATCCGGGGGAGTCGACCACTTCATCCGTCTTAGCCCGTATCTCAAGAGGACACAACTTGGTAATTGGTCTCACATAGTTCTTTCCTCCGGACATAACACGACACTACGTACATGACCATCTGGTCCGGGGAAAGTTTCGACGATTTTGGCAAGAGGCCATTTCCCTTTCGGATTACTGGGGTCCACCATAAGAACTACAGCCCCGATCTGTAGATCTTCCTTTTCCTCCAGCCATTTTCCTCTCGTCTGTAGCAGGTGCAGAAACTCCTTGCTCCATCGTTTCCAAACACTAGTGACTAGCTGTTGTGTGTAAATCCACCTATGCCTTGGATTACAAGCAATGTCCTCCGCCACTCTTGGTGCCAACTGTCCTCCAGCTTGACCCACCAAGAAGTGGTTAGGTGTCAACACAGACTCATCCTTTAGGTCATCGCTGCAATAAGTGAGAGGTCTAGAGTTTAGAAGTCCCTCTACTTCGACCAATGCTGTGTGAAACTCTTCCTCCGTGACTCTAGCCTCTCCGAGTATTGCTTTAAATGCTCTTTTTGTTGATTTGACGAGGGCTTCAAAAAGACCCCCATGGTGAGATCTCAACGGCGGATTAAATCTCCATTCAATGCCTTTTGCCGCGGCTTCCTCGATTATTCTGTCTTGATCGAGATTCTGGAACATGTCGCGCAGCTCTCGATCCGCGCTGACAAAGTTCGATCCGTTGTCAGAAACGACAAGTTCCGGCCTACCACGTCGCGCGACCATCCTAGAGAATGCACTCAGGAAACTGTCCGTGTCGAGAGAATACGCCACCTCAAGGTGAACTGCTCGGGTGGTCGTGCACGTAAATAGGCAGATCCAACGTTTTGGTGCACATCTTCGTGTGATACGAACCAAGAAGGGTCCCGCATAGTCCACTCCAATTTGCGCGAATGCTCGTAGGGGTACATTAACTCTATATCCTGGTAGAGGAGCCATAACTTGGACTCCGATGCGTTTTCTCCGCATGACACACTATAAGCATGATCGATCCACTCGCTTCACCTCCTCACGACCATGTACGATCCAATACCTTTGTCTCAACTCTGCCAATACTGCATTGACACCTTTGGCATGTTTTCCATCCTCAGCATGGGCTTTTCGAATAATCAGCAATGCGATGTGGCTCCGTGGTGGAATCAGGTACGGATGTCGAGTATCGAAGGGTAGATCAGCATTCTGTAAACGACCTCCTACCCTCAATATTCCTTCGCTGTCAAGGAACGGCATCAATGGCTTGAGTGTACTGTAGGCACACTGATTTCCCTTCTTGAGTGCTGCTATTGTGTCACTGTAATATTCCTGCTGGACTTCCTTAATGAGCAACCTTTCCGCAATCTCATGCTCCTCTGAAGTCAATTGAGGCGATATCTTCTTCTTGACACGTGCTTTTACAACTCGGATAAATCTCAGGACCCATGCGGTTACACGCGCAAGACGACTCCACCTTCCATAGCGGTGGATATCTATGGGAAAATCAAGCTTTTCTCGCACTTCTTTCTTTTTGGAAGTTGTGATGGTACTATGAGGATGTGCAGCTTTTACTTCAACTGATGCAGCATCTGATAGTCCTTGATCCGATGACAGACGTCGTTCAGGCCATTCATCCTCTCCCTTATACAGGAATTCTGGTCCTGATGTCCATGGGCTCTAACCCATCACTTTCTCCACCTTTTCGCCACGGGAAGCTAGATCCGCCGGGTTAATGACGCCAGGTACATGATGCCACTGGGCCGGGCTCGACTTTTCCTGTATTTCTCCTACTCGGTGGGCGACGAATGGTTTGTACGTTCGAGATTGGCCACAAATCCAGTGCATTACATCCATGCTATCTGTCCAGAAGTGCATCGTTTGGTAAATGCGGTTACACGCACAAGACGACTCCACCTTCCATAGCGGTGGATATCTATGGGAAAATCAAGCTTTTCTCCAACTTCTTTCTTTTTGGAAGTTGTGACGGTACTATGAGGGTGCGCAGCTTTTACTTCAACTGATGCAGCATCTGATAGTCCTTGATCCGATGACAGACGTCGTTCAGGCCATTCATCCTCTCCTTTGTGCAGGAATTCTGGCCCTGATGTCCATGGGCTCTCACCCATCAGTTTCTCCACCTTTTCGCCACGGGAGGCTAGATCCGCCGGGTTAATGACGCCAGGTACATGATGCCACTGGGCCGGGCTCGACTTCTCCTGTATTTCTCCTACCCGGTGGGCGACGAATGGTTTGTATGTTCGAGATTGGCCACAAATCCAGTGCATTACATCCATGCTATCTGTCCAGAAGTGCATCGTTTGGTATCCTAATAACTCCTGGACTCTGACCGCGATTCTGAGCCCTAACACCGCCGCCATTAGTTCCAGGCGGGGAATGCTGATCGCCTTCAATGGGGTCACCCGTGCCTTCGCGACGACAATTCTGACAGTAATCGATCCATCAGAATATACATTCCGAACATAGACCACTGCTCCATAAGCATCACCCGATGCGTCCGTGAAGGTATGTATGGCTGTTTCCACTGGATCCTCTCTCTTGAGGCATCTTGGTACCTCGAACCTTGCGACCGAAGGTAACTCCTCAGCCCATTCTCGAATCTGTTTCTCTAAGTTATCCGGGAATGGCTCATCCCAGCTCAGGCCTTCGATCCACGCCTGTTGTAAGATTATCTTTGCTCGCACGATAAAAGGAGCCAGTAGCTGCAATGGGTCGAACAGCCTGGCCACTTGACTTAGCACGGTCCTCTTGGTAACTGTCTCCAGAGTGACAGGAACACAGGAGTATCCCAGGACATCGTTGTCAGCATCCCATCGCACCCCTAGTGTTTTTATACATGGCAATTCACTTTCCTCTATACCAACAATTCCTGTAGCTCGTTCCTCTCCTGGGACCTCTTCAAGAACCTCCGCACGATTGCAGCACCACTTCCTGATATTGAATCCTGCAAGATTCCGAATCTAACCCTCTCCATAGCAATCTGTGATTCAGACTTTTTCCCGCATACTTCGTCGCACCATCATACACCACCCGCACTTTCGTGGTCGCTCTATCCTCACGCACTACTCCGAAGTGTGGCAGGTACCAACCGAATTCTCCATGGTCTATAAGGGATGTCTCCTCGATGTATCCCTTCTTCAAATTATCATCTATAACTGTCTTATACTGTTCGGCAACAAGTGGCTTTCGGCTGAGGCTCGACTCCAGGCTTCTGAGCCGTTTCTCGGCCATCTCTCGATTGTCTGGTAATGAAGGTTGACCGTCCCTCCATGGAATGCTAACTTGATATCGGCCCTCATGGAACTGGGTTGACTCGGTCGCCTTTTTCAGGGCACTCTTCTCTTCCGGAGTGAAGGATTGATGGGTGTTTTGAGTTACAACATCCATGTTCCATAATCTTTTGAGCTCCTCATCAAATGATATATTTTCAGATATTCATTCAAAGACAGAAATAGCACTAAAATTGACACACAACGTGATAATATACAGGAAGTCAACTTCCAAATTTTGCAAATTTTCGACCCCAACCGGGGTCTTCTTCAGGCTGGCACTTAACAGTACAAGACTCTAGAATAGAATCAGGGACTCAGCTCAGTCTGTTCTAGAGTCTTGTACTGTTAAGTGCCAGCCTGAAGAAGACCCCGGTTGGGGTCGAAAATTTGCAAAATCTGGAAGTTGACTTCCTGTATATTTTCAGATATTCCATGGTATATTCTCGCGAAGTGCGACTGTGCTGTCTCATCGGTTGGCTCAATGGATCCTACACAGGTCCAGCCAAGGGGAGTCAATCGCGCTACTGGCTCTCCCTTTTTTCCGGCTCTCTCCTCCAGTGAACGGGTCAATTCAGGATGGTCTGATCCGATTATAACATCCACTCTCCTCTGACCTGCTACCTTTGGGAATTCAATTCCTGCTAAGTGGGTCCAATTGCTTTTCAGTCTGGTCCAGTCTGGTGATTCTAATCCCTCACAAAGTTTAGACAATGTCCTAGCTCCGATGCTGCATCTAGTCTTCCCATCCAGGCTCTCTAAGTTCACACTCACCAGTCCACTAGGCACAGTTGTCCCTTCATTCACCAGGGTAGCTATAGTCAAATCTCTGTCCTCTATTATAAGACCAAGTGACTTGGCAACATCTGCCCTAACATATGATGAATCGGATCCATTGTCGAGAAATGCTGTCACTTTACGCTTGTGTCCACCTTTTCCTATGAGATATAAGGGGAGTAATCTAAGAGCCACTTTCGTCGGGATCACACGGCCGTCTCTATCCATCCCAAACGAGTTATGCGATGTATCTTTTTTAGGGGCTGGATCCGTTCCACCTTCCTGTGATGGCTTTGGCTTCTCAGAATGCAAAGTACGATTGTGGGTCTTTTCACATCCACTGACGCCGCACTTCCTACTCGACTCGCAGTTCTTTCCTTGATCATGTTGATGCCCAGTCCGCAGGCAACGATAGCAGATCTGGTTATTCTTGGCCATTTGCCAACGCTCATGGACCGATGCGTCTGTCCATTTCTTGCATTTATATGTAGGATGCTTGTCACTGCACAGCGGACAATTCGAAGTCGGTGCAGCTGACGACTGTGAACGCTGTTCTGGGGTTGTCTTCTTATTCCCCTGTTCTTTTTCTCTCTCCTTTTCGGGTGCCTTGCTAACTTCCTTTTGTGTTCCACTAGCATGTGCCTGGCTTTTATTCGGACTCTTAAAGTCGCCCCGGCTCTTTTTTGAAGACGATGACGATAATCCCCGTTGACTCTGCGTCTTCAGTGGTTCTTTCAATTCAGCCATCTCCAAACGAATTGAGACCTGACGATTGAACCACTTCGCGAACATAGCGAAGCCATCAACACTCGATTGAGACAGTGTATCCTGGTATAGAACAAGCAGACGATCGGGTATCTTCTGAAGTACTATGGTGTATAGAGCAGAGACGCCTTGGAGTTCATGTCCTTGGCCAGCGTCCTTCAATTTCGCGACGATGTTGAATAACTTATTTGCAAAATCAGTCCCTTTAGATTCTCTTCTTTTAAAAATCACCAAAAATGGTAAATACCTCAATCATACCCTCGTCGTGCATGCAGAACGTACAGCACGTGTTCCATTGCCGGAGGCGACTGTCCCTTACCCAAGCCCCATCAAGGCCACGAAGGCAATTGTCAACAAGGCAACAGTTACATGGGATTCGGAAACCCAGACGGAAACTACGGCAGCAGATCCAAACGAGAGAGAGCAGGGAGAAGAGGAACCTCCGACCACAGTGGAGGGTCATTCTACCACGCCTACCCAGGAAAGGAGGACAACCGGACGGAAGGGTAAAATAAAGTGCCGTGTTTGCGGCATCCAAGAATACACACAGCAGGATGCTGTCTTGAAAACAATCTGGCTTTGCTGTGATGCCAGGGGTTGTGGATATTGGGTCCATTTATGTTGTTTATGTATTTTCACAACAGAGAGAGAGTTAAAGGTTATTGACGACGCTGTGAGTTCGCAATCCACGTACTACTGCCCAGCCCATGCAACCAAACGGCTTAAACATGGAAGGAAATAGTTGTTCATTATAAATTGTAGGCTACTAGACATCCATGGACAAAAAACAGATGAATAAAGAAAAACAATACTACAAACCTGACTTAATTTCTGGTCATTGTTACAAGAGCGTTTCCAGTGATTCATTGATGGCTGGGCTGGTATGAAACGTTTTGTTCGAGCATTCATATTTTCCAGAACAAAATCCGCCGACTCCCCTTTGTCCCTGAGCCCGGATGTGCTGAATGACTCGGTCTCCATCACGTGGCGTTTTAAATCTGATGGGTACAATTCTCTGTCCAGCCTGTCCTCCGTCTCAATAAGTTGATACTTTGGATGGTTGCGTGCAAACCATATTGGTGAGTATTTGTGCCTTGCACTTGCTATCAAGTCCGAATTGTTCAGCCTGATCCCACATCTAAAGTTTCTTATTGCCAAGCCATACGTGAACACCATGTCCTTCATGTACAAGTAGTTGGGATCTACTACTCCAGTTAACCACGTATGGTAGCCGTCAATAGTTGGAGTTTCCTCTCTACTTCGACAAAGCGACACGTACGGAAACACCAGTTCATCAACCGTTCCGTCCATGAATATATTGAAGATGTCCCACGATTTATGGTGGTCTGATGCTTTTTTAGCATAGTTGAGGGCATTTTCAGTACGGAAGCCCATGAGGGAAGCTAGTGGCTTCAGAAATACTTCCCAATTTAAGGAAAAAATGATCGAATCATATTTATCTCTATATGACCACCACCTGGTCTCGGCACGACCCAGTCAAACTCTGGTTCCTGGCGGATTTTACTGATGATGCTATACGGCAATCCGTCGCAAACCACAGAGAGCCAGTGCCTGTGGTCATGATCTTCATCACAATCCTTGTGGTAAGTGTCAATGTTTGTTTCTCTGCCGATTTCCCTGAGAACAGTACGCAAAGTTTCGTACGAGTTCGGGTTTACCCCGATAGGATTGCCCAGAGTTACAACGGGAACTCTCCCATTGTGTCCGTCCTCGAACTGATCAAGTAAAAATGGTGAGCATGGTGGGCCTTTTGACTTGTTCCTTTTTGCGGCAAGATTTTCTGTAGCCCATGCTTCAGCTTGCATCTGAAGATCTTTCAGCGTTGGCAGTTTGTTTCCACATGATTGGCACTTTCGCACCCGTGTATTGATGTTGACACTCTCACATTGTCCACACACCCGGACTCCCTTTGTCTCTTCGTTCTTTATCAGGTTGCCAACATAATCGCCATGACTCTCCATCTCAGACCACACCCTTGTTAAGGCATCCTGTATTACTTGATTCCTGGTCGAGCGATGAACACTATTCATCATGTTC
>NMRB01004233.1:1986-41868 GCA_002633025.1 Notospermus geniculatus
AAAAATATACATTTCGGAGAGGGGTTATTCGCGTGCGCTCATGCGGAACGTTAATAATGTCTTTAAAAAATATACATTTTGGAGAGGGTTATTCGCGTGCACTCATGCGGAACGTTAATAACATCTTTAAAAAATGCACATTTCGCACAGGGGTTATTCGCGTGCACTCATGCGGAACCGTAATAACGTCCTGAAAGTGAAAGATGTTATTACGGTTCCGCATGAGCGCACGCGAATAACCCTAAGTAATAAAATTTTCATTTTTTAAGCAAGACATTTAACACCTGTTGTTGAGTGACTGAACTAAGTAGACAGAGTTGGGAAGTTCTTTTATTCAGCAAGTACATGTATTTGTAGAAATAAGACAAAGAAATCATGGACAGATTAATTGCAATTATTAGTGTTTTAAGAAACCATATGTTAACGCTAACGTTAATGACATCATTTTGATGTAAAATTGAATGAATCTGTTGTATTTCTTCTGGGGGTGACGTCATTTTGATGTAATTATCGTTAGCGTTAGCGTTAACGTATACCGGTAGTTCCTTAAACTCACTATTATCACAAAAACATTAAACAGTGCAACTGAACTTATAACTTCCGAAGACATGCAAGACATTTAAACAGTTGATTAACTCATGGTACAACTTGACTGACACAAGGTTAAAATTAGCTTAAAGCCCTAATAAAAGGAAGTTGTATACAGTTGCCAATGATAGGAAGTTTGGAAAGCCAGTTGACCGAACATTTTGGCAATTTCTTGATTCCACCAACATTAATTTAACATTTATAAGTGTAGAAGCAGGTCTGTCAATGGACTTGGTAATGTATCAAGAAGTTCCCATTAGTAAATATTTCTACTTGCCTCCACCATCACTTTCAGAGAGAAAATATGCAATAAAACCATATTGTTATCAACCAGTATAATTATATCATTACACCATGAAACTGCTTTCTGGTATTATGGGGTGTTGCAGAAAATGTGTTAAATACCATGGGCCTGTTTCATAAAGTGACTGTAAGCTAATGGTAGCATTAACTTCAATGCATTTTCCATTTATAGGTACCATTACCGTAGCTTGAAGTCACTTTTTGAAACAGGCCCAAGGTAACCACTTATAAATTTTCATTCACACGCAACTGATATTTAGGAAGATGAGATAAATTTTCAGTGAAATTCTCCTGTTATTTGTGTGGCAGTCTAGGAAAACTCGTCGGATGTCACATTTGAGGAAAGTGTTAAAGGCCTTGTTGAACCCGCACATTTCAATCGCTGAAATGTACTTTGTAACAGGTGAACAGTAGCAGATCAATGCACAGGCAATCTGACAGCCCTTTTGATCATTCAGCGACTTCCGATGGGTTTTCCTAGACCGCCTCACATTTAGTGGTGTTTCTTCAGAGCTATCTGCAACACTCAGTAACTGCATACATAACAACTGAAAATCCTCAGAATTATACATTTACATATTACTTTCTACCATACATAATGTATGTGTCTTTAAATAATCTTGATAATCTTCCTGGCCATGTTTTTCATGCATACATTTACTGCTGTAGAGTTGACTTTCTGCTGAAGTGTTTCATGTTCTATGTTCACTGGTTGTCAGTCGAGCTTATGTTTTCTAAAAACCCTGTGTGTTTCACATTACTTGTCACTGGTCTTCACTTGAACCAGGCATATTGCACTTCAAATAAAACCTGATTCACACTATCAAATCTCTGATCAAATTTTCTGAAGCGGAACTGTAAAAACCCGTTTGCTAAAAAATTTCGGGTTGATCGCTCAAAGCATTCTGAAGTTAACTGCCAGAAATCAAATGTTAACGGACACCAACACCAACGCACAGGCCCAAACATAATGCCCCCAACCTTCAGAGGTTGTGGCCGTAAAAATAAATAAAGGCGCCTATCCACCTAAGAATTTTCTCGCAGAAGTTGGCTCACAATGGGCAATTCACCATTGTTTGTGTCCTTACGGCTTACGCTGAGACCAATGACACAAACAGTGATTCGCAGTTGAGTTGCCCATTGAGAGCCAACTCACACGAGAAAATTCTCCCGTGGACAGGCGCCGTAAGGGTCCAAATGTTCGAAGTTACATCATACATTTCATATATTTTAGTGTCACATAGTTCTGTGTAGTTCCGACTTGCCTTAGTAATGGTAATCATTTTTCACCACAATTCCTAGTTCATCTTTGGATGTAACAGTTAGATGTGCATTTTTCTTGTGGTATTCGAAATTTTTGGCAAGTCCGCCGAGGTTTTATGTTTGTTATGTTTAATTCAGTACTTTATCTGTCTGGGTGGGAAGGCAGACTGCATCCTGCCGATTCTGATATGCAATTAGAGGTGTTGGTTCATTGTTTATCCTGATTCATCACCTGAAGATTTGAATAATTTGTAATGTTGTTCTCGATATCTTTGATATCTTTAAGTGTATCTTTGAAAATGTGTGGCGGTCTAGGAAATCCCATCAGATGTCGCATTTGAGGAAAGTGTTAATTGCCTTGGTGAACCCACACATTTTAGAAGCTGAAATGTTCTACATAACAGGTAAACAGTAGCAGGTCAATGCACAGGCAATCTGACAGCCCTTTTGATCATTCAGCGACATCTGACAGGTTTTCCTAGACCTCCACACAAATAACTTCCTTGCTTTGTAGCCAGTAACGTTTTATTTATGAAGCAGAAGCCTAAAAACCAAGTGACTTTTCTTATTTGATATAGATATAACGGAGTATACACAGTGTGCCAAATATCATAATTAAGTATATTCCTCTAAGGATTATTTAATCTCTAAGTTAATTTGCCACTTGATGTGGAAAGTAGTTTTGGAAAAGATTTCACTGATTTGAAGTATGCATCTTCTTTGGTAGGGAGCTTACAACATGGTTTTAGAGTGGTTGAAACTACATGTAGGCTTTACCCCGTTAACTGTGTAATTTTTTTTGTTAAATTGACCCCTCTTGCAAAAAAAGTCAATTTACACACAAGTTTCTTGGTGTAATATAACGTCCTACGCACTGTGACGAGCCCATTTCTGCAAGGCATACTATTACATCTTACCCATGCTATGATCCTGGGGTGTTTCTCCGGGATTCCCCCGGTGCCATAGTGACGTCATATTACGTCCAACTATGTGCATGATCATTCACTTAGATTGTGTCAGATCTGATCCATGTACAGGTAAATGCCATGCATGAAGTTCATGCTATAGTAGTGATACAATGTAGTTAGTTACTGACAGGATTGACAACTAGTATGACTATGAGGAAACATGGGCTAGAAAAAGGCCCAAAACCAAACAATTTTCGTTCAGAATAGCTTACAATACACATGTATAAATTCACAATTACGGTATATGAAATGAAATGGCCAGGGCCATTGTGCTCACCTCTGTGACAGAGTATGAAGTGTGAGTAGCCTGGTGATACACTGAATGGTGAAAGATTAGTGCAGAAACATCGTAACATTTACTGCCGATGAGATATGGACAAAGTAAATTTTTCAAGATGGCCGCCTGGCAGCCATGTTGAAGTCCAATCGCACCGAAATTTGGCATATAAGTAGACGGTACCAAGACACATATTTAGGCACGGTTAAAGCATCCTAGCTCCCACTATTTATGAGGTGTGGGTCAAAGTCCATTTTTCAAGATGGCTCCCTGGCGGCCATATTTGAAGTCCAATCGGGTTTAAATTTGGTGCTTTCGTGCAGGGTGCCTAGATATATCTTCACACCAAATCACAACACTCTATGTCAAATAGCAATGAAATGTGCCACCAAACAGTGAATTTTGAACTTTGACCTCTGTGACCTTGAAAAGTAGGTCAAATCAAAAACCCGGGATTTATGTGATGAAGTCTCATCAGAGGAACCCACCATAAAAGTTTCGTGGTTCTAGCTAACCGCGTTCAGGAGTTACGGCCGAAAGAAGGTTTTCACAAAGCGCCCCCTACAGGCCAGAGTGTACAAGCAGCAGCGCTAAGTTTCGGTCCAGAGATAGTTTTTACCATATGGTACCTGTACACCAAATTTCAAGTTTGTAACCCAAGCGGTTTAGAAACGTGCCACCCCTGTTAACGACGACGGACGACGGACGACGACGACGACGACGGACGACGACGGACGACACACCATGGGAGAAGCTCACCTCACAGAGGTGAGCTAAAAAGGGTAACGAACTATCCAAAAAGATTATTGTACTGTCTATAAGGCTGCGTAAAAAGCCTATGCACGTTGAGAGAATTGTACTGTGTGATAGTTTCACCAGGCGATTTGCCCGATAGTAATTTAGTCATGTATTCATTTGGGCACGTTTATCAAAGGACAGGCCAAATATTCGGAAGGTTTACAGTAAAAAATACCATTTCACCATTAAATACACTGGGTCAGGGCCCAGAATACATTATGCAAGTGTTATTGTAGGCTCAGAAGCTCAGTTGTATTGTATTGTAAACATTCATCAAGTATTTGGGCCTCTGCGTCAAATTGTTTAGTTACCCTGCATCATTTTTTGTGTCGACAGTTATAGCAACCTTGCCGAGAGCATCTTCACTACCCTTTGGGATTGGAATATGTTGGATTTTAGGAAATAAATTGTATGATTAAAACATAACTCTGCCTTGTTGAATTCTACCCACATAACATCAAGTGCTAGGGGAGGCCATATTGGACAAAATTGCCGATTTTGGCGATACTAAATTTGGTTGGCCATAGTTGTTTATGAGTGTGAATCAGGTTTAAACATTACACTTTACCTTTCCAAACGCTCTCGCACCTCCCTTGAGCTTCCTCGGGGAACTTTCCGAACACGCCCATTGATTGTTTACAACATGATTTTTGATACAATTCTGATTATGAATAAATTATAGTGGAGCAAAATTATTTGGCACAAAGGTATCACAGAGAATTCAAATACTTATTTACAAAGAATGAAGCCATCAAGTAGATAGGACCAAAACCATTAAACATGAAAACATTCACTTAAATTCCCACTGCACTGCAGTGTAAATATACTTGAGATACCGGGTAGCCAAGTCCACAGCCAATTCACAATTTGGGTGCTGGTGTGTGATTCACTCACTGCGAGGACCAGATGTGACCCGCTTTGGCAAAACCAGTCGCATGTTGCTCAGAAGGTGAGCCGCAACGAACTAAGATGACACCAGGAGAGAATGGAAGAAATAAATCGGTTAACTCATCTGCCCCTGAGTCCAGCAGACGGCATCTTCTGTCAAAGTTTTCTCACACCCTATGGTATTGATTGAAAATTATTTGAAGAAAGGTTGTTCCTGTCAACCATCTGAAGAAAGTTTCTTCAAATTTTTTCCAATTTATTTCCAAGGATTTTAGAAAACTTCAAAAGAAGATACCGTCTGTTCAAACCTGGGGGCAGATGAGTTAAGATTTCATTATAGACAGACAATATTGAAACTGACAAACATTTGGTCTCAACTTGCCAAGGTAAGAGTGACAAGCGTCTGATTTCGCCAGAGCGGCTCACATATTTGCTTGAGGAATCCACAACTCTACAGCCAATTCACAACATCAGTTCAGCCGTGTGTTCAGCTCTGCGTTCCAAGAACACCTCTACACACTTGCATCCTCCAACTCGTCACCAACGACAACCGACTCGTCTGCTGTGATCAATCTTAGAACCTTGTTCATGATGAGGCCCTCTTCTTCACTTTCTTCCCAGTCTGTTGGTCCAGGATTGTCAAACTTCCTCAGCAGAACTGTCCACATAGCATTTCGAATATTCTGAAAAAGCGAAATTTTCCTTAGCATCACCAAAATTTTCAGCGAGTTGGGAGAAATTCAAATTGGATGCACAGGGAGCGTGCAGGTGACGTCATTGCGCCATATGATCAGTCTATAGACCATTCTCAAATTGATGTAAACGACAAAGATCTGTACACTTCCGCCGAAATCTCAACCACAACCTCGGTCTGAAACTAAATGACGTAATGCAGACAGCCCCACGACAGTGACATCAAAGACATTGCGTCAGACTCGACCATTGCTGAATCATGGATGGTGTCATGTCAGCCGGCTTCAGATCGAGGTTCTGGTTGAGATTTCGACGAAAGTGCGCAGACCTGTGAATTCAAGAATCGTCTATATCTGCCATATTGAATGGCAAATGACATTATCGACCCACATGGTGCATTTTGTCTTCAGTGCAAGTGGAGTGTGTGGGACTTCAACCATGACGTGATCTGGCACACTCTATCGCGGACGTCAGCATGGTGGACCGCTGGTAAAAAGTGACGTCATAATGAGCCACTGCACATTCTTTGTACATTAGAGCATAGATTTATCACCTGTAAATCCAATGCTTTCTCTGTTGTGGTTTCAAAGAACGTCCAGTTATCAATTGCCATTTTGACATTTCCACCATCAGTCAGTCTCTTGATTTGTAAATCATCACCGAAGAATATCAGAGGATTGAGAGAGACTCCAGTGGAGTCAAATATGTAAACCTGAAAAGACAACAAAGACACAATTTTAGTCAAGTAGATACAAATTTATCAGGGCCCATATTCTTAAAACTACTTAAGTCTAAGTGTGACACTTATCCTTTGTTCAACACAAAATATAAGTACCCGGTATCACACTTAGGGCCATATGTTTGGGTCGGACTCCAGCCACACTTTCATTAAAGTCTGACTTTTCTCAATGCTTCAAGCAAAGAGAAAGTCTAACTTCAGCTATACTTCAGGCTAAAGTCCGACCCAAGCATACGGCCCTAAGACTTGAGCATGTTTATGAATATGGACCCTGGAGTATGGGATAGTCCGATCCATTTCAAGTAACAATGCAGTGAAAGCAATCAACTGACACAGTATAAATATACAGGGAATCCTCATCAATACCGTCGTCCAGTGCTGGTGCACATGTACAATCTAAGGAGTCACTAACATTTCATAGGACTGCAAATGTGTTGTGGTGTAACTGAGCCATCTTGGAACTCCACGAACGTAGTTGGAGGGGTGTAACGATGTCACAACCCATGGTGGTCAAGATGACCTGAGTAGGACCTGGTTGAAGGCATTAGGGAGGTTTCGCAAGCGCCCGGTTAGGCCCTACGACGATGTTTATCTATTGTGTGGGTGTACCCAAACAATAGATAAACGTCGTCGTATGGCCTAACCGGGCGCTTGCGAAACCTCCCTTATGTCCCATACCCCCTCCTATCATAAGCTGTATTTCCACCTATCCCAAACCCACTGAAGGTAAGTGCAAGCACGTGGCGGGTTTTTTCAAGTCAGGGTAAGACCCGGGTCTCAAAAGACCCACAAATTTGGAATAGGTGGAACTAAGGCTATAATCAGAGTTCCATTTAAAGAGCTCAGTGAAAATTGATCATTCATCATTTTTAACACTTCTAGCCTACTGGCGTGTTGACAAAGGTCCAATGTAAATTGTGTTCACCCCTGAGCCCCGTGCAGCAGGTCTATAACAGGCGTTGCCTTCCATCTTGCCTTTGGCCTCCTGCAATAGAATTAATTCTATACTAACCATGTGGCAGTTACTGCCAATCATAAATGCAATACAAATTATCCCTAAAAGCTATGGCACTGGATGACAGCATTTGTGAGGATTCCCAAATAAAATTCTTTACTATCCCATGTGCATTGATTAGCAAGCCCACACTACATGGCCCCACCCTGACTAAGGTAAACTACCTTTATTCGAACGGCACTGGAACAATGGTACATTTCACTGCCGTAAGAGGCCACCACCAGTTAGCGGTCCTAGAACGTCATGAAATTTGATGTCACAGAGAAGAAGTGCACGGCACAACGTCATCCATAATGACTTGGAGGCCATGGCTTACGTCTATGACGTCAAATTTTGTGATGTTCTAGGACCGCTAAAAGGCGATCTCTAACGGCAGTAAAGTCTCCCACTGGAAGAATTAAGACAAAAATTAAACTAACCTGTGAGGTCTTCATTATTTCGTAAAAAATTACGAATTGAAAGGGAAAAAGGGGGCACTCGAAATTGACTGACTTCTCCCCAAATTCAACTTTGTTACCTTGCAGGCCAATATTGTAGTAGTGCTGGCTGAAAGCAGAGAAAACAGCTAAATTTCAGAATAGAAATGGAAAACGTGCACCACGGCTTACTGCCCATGCAACGGGCCTGGAGAGCCGCTTCCTGAGGGGACGTGATAACCACTCGCCTATCACGGCTCCTCAATGAGGTCATCACCACTTCTCCACGGAAAGATGTCGCTGCAACCGTATCAGGCCTTTTCATTGTCTTCAGGACGTCATCTCCGTGGCAATACGAGGTGCGAGCATGAAGCCACAACGTCACAGTAGTGTGACGTTGATGTTCCTTACAACGTCACAGTGGAAAAGTTCATACGGTCGCAGCGCCACCCCGATGATAAAAAAAGAATGGCTACAACCCCATTGAATGAGATTCATGACAAATCATTTGATGAACTTACCAGTAGCCAGCGACTTCAACTTTACGTGTTGTGTGGATAATGGCAACGTTTGGGTACAATCCAGCACACAGGACAGCTCGCAGAAGGTTTTCATTATCTACGTGAGCATTTGCGGTAGCGTCGTCTGGACTTTTGACCTCGAGGAAGCCCTGCTGGCACAGAAGCCCTGCAAATTGCTCCCGTCTTTTCTTGATTTCCTGGAAATTCAACACATCTCATATAAAATGTTCAATTATGGATAAACTTTCGGGTAAAAACACCCAGTAAAGGCGGGCTTACGCTTCGATTGAATGATGTCACTCGACGTCAGCGATCGTTGTCATTGACCGCACAGAATTTGAGCTTTAGTCAAATTGAATTTTTCGCATCCGTCAACATCATCAGACAACAAAGTACCAAAGAGTGTAAACCATCGCAGCATCTACATCTGTCCATTCAGCATTATTTATCAACCAGAATTCGCTACGATTCAACGCTAAAATTCCACAAGTGCACACTTACCTTCAATATGCTATTTGAGAGAAAGAATTCTTTGCAAAATTCCTTGGTATTTCCATTTTCCTTAGCTTCACACCACCCGTTATACGCATTGATGAACATCAGATGGTCACTGTACGTATTTCTTGCTAGTGCAAGCTTCTTCCTTGCTGCCTCATTCCTCTTCTCTTTGGCCTGAGAAAACATATCAAATTTAAAGTGCACATTTCGTACTATTACATGTATATACATTATATTTTAATTTTTCTGTCAGGATCGAAACCATAGCATTATTGGCCCTGGTAAGTACGGAAGAGGCCATCTCAAGCTACTCAAGTTCCTCACTTGGATGGGGTCTTTTACTTGCCCTTGCAAGAAACAAGGTACAAGGCACCACGGCTTATTGTCCCACCCAAGTCCAGCTTCTGTTGGTATTTGTACATGTATTTGTATTTGTATTTGATTTTTCCGTCAGGGCCGCGGCCATAGCATTATTGGCCCTGGTAAGTACGGAAGAGGCAACCTCAAGCTACTCATGTTCCTCACTTGGATAGGGTGCAAGAAACAAGAGCCGGGAATGAAATCTTATATGGCTCAGGCTGGATTGGAACACGGACCTGCCGCTTGCTGAGCGGACATAATAACCACTCGGCTATCAGCGCTCCTCCACATTTCGTACTAACACGCAGTTGAATATTTTGACAACTGTTGCAATCACAAGCACCCATTTCTGATGTTAACAACATGCCAACATTTCATTACCGGTACTTACCTTGGGTGTGTAGCATGGTGATTTATAATCCAAACAAGCCGCAACCGTCAGGATAGGATCAAGACAGCCGAACACTGCTGCGAACAGGATCATCCTGCCGATGTGTGGGTTGACGGGAATCTGTGCCAGTTGTACGCCAAGTGGGGTGAGCTCTTCATCACCGTCAAGGGCATTCTGAAATATCAAGAACCATCTTGACTTATGTCTTCGTGGGTTTTTCCTAAAAGGAGATACTTTTTGAGCCTGCTGTACGTACCAGTACATATACTTCCCAGTTGCCCAGTAATAACAAGATGTCGATCCTGCACATTAATGAGGGAAAGGTTTAACTAGGAAATCTGAACATAGGCCTATCATACAGGAGTGATTACTTCCACTTTTACATACCGGTAGTTAAGTTCTGATTTGACAATGACAGACGTTGTAAAGTGATCAAGGAATAGTTCGTATTTGCCAATTTTGAATAATTCTTACCAGTTTATACAGGAGGTCGATAGATTTTGCAAGGATATCTGCCCTTGGAGGCGACATGGCATTTTGAAGGAAGGGCTCTATCTTTACCGCATGCCTCAACAACTGAAATATTAAAATAACGGCTATTATTCTCATCTGTTATTAGGGAATGATGATATGAAGACATCACCCCTGGTGGCCATATTTTAAATGTCTCTTGTGCACTAGCCACTCTTGATGTCTCAAATCAGGGTGTGAACACACTGTTGATGTCTCAAATCATGGTGTGAACACAGTGTTGATGTCTCAAATCAGGGTGTGAACACACTGTTGATGTCTCAAATCATGGTGTGAACACAGTGTTGATGTCTCAAATCAGGGTGTGAACACAGTGTTGATGTCTCAAATCAGGGTGTGAACACACTGTTGATGTCTCAAATCAGGGTGTGAACACACTGTTGATGTCTCAAATCATGGTGTGAACACACTGTTGATGTCTCAAATCATGGTGTGAACACAGTGTTGATGTCTCAAATCATGGTGTGAACACAGTGTTGATGTCTCAAATCATGGTGTGAACACACTGTTGATGTCTCACCTTGATCTGCAGGCACAGGTCTTCCAAGCGAATGCGAAGAATTTCAGGCTTGTGGAAGTCAACAAATCTGTCATGCTCGAATTGCGTGTACAGGTAATAGCACTTTCCTGGACCAACTCTTGAAAACAAAAAGTATTGTATATAGAGAACAGGGAGGATAAGAAATTAAACGATAAACGTAAATGTTAACGACAACATTCTTTTTGTACCAAAAATGCAAAGTTTACGTTTACTGTTCGAGTTCTTAACCTCCCTAATTTAATCAACTTTCAAAACAAGTTGACAGCTCACTGCTGATAGTGTAAATTGGCTTAACTAAAGCCTAATTGTGGAGGGCCATATCTAGGGTTTTTTCTACTTTAGGGGCAAGATCTCTCCGAGGCTGGGGCAAACGATATCATTTTGACAATCTCATCCTAAACCCTGCATGATTTTGTCAGTCCTGGTGTACCCTTCTCCCTGTAAAACATGGCCATGGCCTGGAATCTTTTTTACCACGGAATGAAAATTATTACAACTGCTTACCTGCCAGCACGTCCCTTCCTTTGGCGAGCGTTAGCTTTGCTGTTTGGCATAGTCTTTAACTCCGAAAGGTTTCTTCTTGCCTCGTACATCAACAGGTTGATCTTTCCACAGTCGATGACATAAACAATGTCGGGGATGGTAAGACTAGAAACGTGACAATGATACAAGTAAGAGAGAATAAACGGTAGTGTGAGATATTTGTGTATTTGTATTTGTATTTGTAGCTTTCCATCAGGGCCAAAGCCATAGCATTATTGGCCCTGATAAGTATGGAAGATTTTTGGCAGAGGGGGGTCAGGGCCGCCGAGGGCTGTCGTTGCAGGCTGGCGCCGAAGATGCCCACGCCGACGGGGGGGTCTTCCCCCAGAAAATCTAAAAGGCCGTAGCTGGATTTCCTGGCATCTCAGTATGAAAACAGAAGCTTTATTCTTGCGTTTCTTGCTTATTGTCGCAAATTTTGAAGAAGAAAAAACATTGGTGGTGGCAAGCAGGGGGTCACGGCCCCAAACCCCCCCCTCTGGATCCACGCCTGAACAGGTCAATGCATAATTTCTCTACCTACCTCGTCTCAGCAACATTTGTAGCAATGACCACTTTTCTAACGCCCGGTGGTGGTTCGTCAAAAGCTCTCTGGAGGTCCTCCGTTGACATGAGTCCACTGTGCATGATATGAATCACAAATGCATCCTCAGACCTGAACAACTGCTCCGCCAACATCATATCCTGGAGTTTAACGATCGGCGCCCAGCCAGGCATAAAGACGAGAATGGCGCCATCGTCTTGCGTCATGGCGATGTATCGGATGAGGTCCTTCACCAGATGAAGATCAATATTTACCATTCGAGACAACAGGTCTACCACATCCTTTGTTTTTCTTGAATACCTACAGATCAATTTAGAAAGAGTTACTGACCATAAAAATAAATGAAATGGTCCATGGACCATGTGCTCACCGGGTTGGACAAAATAGTCTAATGACAGAGGGAGGTACATATCAGTTATGAGCAATCTGGGTCAAGTCATTCCCGTGTAGGACTTGGATGATTTTTGGGTTTATGCCACCTGGCGACCATATTGGATGTCCGATTGGGGCCGGAACTTCACATGCACATGAAGGTCATCTGCAGGGGCCACATAGCACATTGGAGCGCTTTAGGTCCAAGTCGTTCCGCAGTTACAGCACTTTGATGATTTTCAGGTTACGCCACCTGGTGGCCATATTGGATGTCCAATCGGGCCGAAACTTCACATGCACATAAAGGTCATCTGCACGGGGCCACATAGCACATTGGAGCGCTTTGGGTTAAGGCGTTCCTGAGTTACAGCACTTTGATGATTTTTGGGTTACGCCACCTGGTGGCCACGCTTGAAGTCAAATCAGGCTGAAATTTGACGTGCATGTAAAGGTCATCTAGAGGAAGGTAAATATCAAATTTGAGCACTCTGCGTCAAGCCGTTCCCGAGTAATAGCACTTATTTGATTTTCAGGTTACGCCACCTGGCGGCCATACTGGATGTCCAATCGGGCCGAAACTTGGTATTTTTAAAGGTACCCCTCCAATGCATGTCTACGCAAGATATGAAGTCGCTCGGTGAAATAATGACAAACTGTGGCAGGTTCGTCACTTTTGTCGAACTTTGACCTCTGTGACCTTGAAAAGTAGGTCAAATCAAAAACCCGTTATATATGTTATGTATCCTTATTAGCTACACCTACGGTAAAAATTTGGAGATGATCTAGTCATTAGTTCAGGAGTTATTGCACTTTTTGTGTTTTTGGTTTCCGCCACCTGGTGGCCAAACTGAGAGTCGAATCGGACCGAAACTTGGTGTCGTGGGTCATCTGACCTAGGGGTATATATGTACCAAGTTTCAGATCAATAGCTTGAGCGGTTACGAAACGTGCCCTGCTAACGGACAACGAAGACGACGACGACGGACGACGACGGACGACGGACGCACAACCATTGTATAAGCTCACCACGGTGAGCTAAAAAAGCACAAGTCATTGGAAACACCCAGATGTTGTTTTTTTAACTCCAGGTGAATAAATTCCTACTGAACTTTCTTCTCCATGGTGCCCCTCTTTTTCCAGCTCTATTTCTCTAAGGTTCAAAGAAAACGGGTCGCCATCATTTTGTGAAGCAGGTATAAATATTTATAACTACTTCATTGCAAAGGGCCAGAGGCCTGAACCAGAGATTAAATTTATAAATGAATATTTTGCAGCTAACTTTTCCAACATAAGAAACCTCACAAACTCTGATATCCTGATCGTGAAACTGGTGGCTGATAAATATTTTGCAAAAAGTCAGGGTATATATGCTTCATAACATACCTAGCTGGGTCAAGATTTCTTAGCCAGGCTTCAAACTCCATTCGTTCACGGTTTCTAGGAACTGGCTTCAGCTTTCCCGGCCTCTCGGGGCTTTTATAGCTGTCAAGTAAAAAGAGAATGTTTTTGAATTGATTGGCATGACCTTTTGTAGCAGAGTCAAGAAAGGAGCAAAAACTTGGAAAAAAACAGATACTTGGGGCAAAAGACATACCAGTACTGTATTTTTAAGATTTGATTAATTTTTTGTTACATCATCCTCTATAATTGTCGTCAAAACAAGATGAAAATTTAAGCTGGAAATCTCAAAAGAAGCAGAATAACAAAAAATATCATCTGACCTTATCAACTCCACCACGTCTTCCACATGGTATTCTTCAATTGGGTGGATTATACCGGGTATCTCCAACCTCGGACAATTGTCTGAAATGATGAAAACCACTCAGTTTGAAAGAGCTCATGGTATGTGGGGAGAAAAGTTGGGAGAAAACAGCGGGCGCTACGAGGGCGAAGATCCTGTAGTAAAAGTGTGAGAGACAATTTCGTATTGAGCATTACCAGGACAAGCTTGGCTAGCAGATGTACCGGTACGAAAAACCCTCTTGGAAGGGACTGAACAAACTTGCCATAGTACTGTGAGAACAATTCTGCTTGCAGGGTAGCACTCATCAAGATAAGCTTAAGATCTGGACGCTCGGGAAGAATTTCCTTCATTAGAATTATGATGAGCTCAGAGTAGATATCTCTCTCATGGATTTCATCAAGGATCAGATGGGATATCTTGTCTAAATTGCTGAAACATAAACCAAGTATTAGAATTTACAAGTGACATATTCGGTCAGGGAAAAAAAAGTGAGGCAGTCTAGAAAAACCTGCTTTCCTTAATGCGACATCCGACAGGTTTTCCTAGACTGTGGATAAGTTCTGCTTGTCTTTTGATACACCTTTTACTTACGGTTGCGATTCCATCATTTTCAGTATGATTCCTGTCGTACAATACAGTATGGATCCTTTCTCCCTTGGCAGATTCCTGAAAAGGGAAGGAGCTTTGGATAACACACGAACCAGGGGCAGATCCACAATCCAAGGAACGAGCAGATCCACTGCCACTTCAGGATTAAAAATTCACGGTCAATTTTGAAGTTTTACAAATTTCCTGGTAGATTGCAAAGATTTCCGACAAAATAATGGGGCCTAGGCTGGGTGCCCCCCTCCAGATCTGCTAGTGTTTACTTACGACTCCAGTCTAATCTGGTATCCAATACTGCTATTTGGACCCCCACATCTTTCTGCCCTTTCTTCAGCAACCCTGTGTGCCAACTGAAAGAGAAACAAAATCACAGAATAAGTTGCTTGTCAATTCTTTTTCATTTTACCATTTCATACGTCACGTATGGCAAGCTAACTTCTGCATTCCACCATGAGTACTTGCTTCAAGGTTTGTTGCACCAAGGGACATTTTATGCCAGCATTTGACAACCCTATAGCAAGAATTGACACAACTGATTCATGGTGAAGATGTCAACACAATCACTACATAGGCCTACTGGTACAGAACAATATTAGCAGAAACTGACCTTACGGCAAATGACCCACAGAGGTGCCTTTATCTTGCACATGGGAAAATAATCGGCAAATTGCCATTGAGGAACTCTCATGCACCTCATACAAGAAATATGGAGCCAAAGTGGCAAGTACCCCATTCTAGTGATGTAAACAGGACGCTTAGGGTTAAGGTTAGGGTAAGGCTAGGAATATACCGAATGAGATATCGCGTGCGACAGGGCAACGCGTGCGATTTATGGCTTGAAAACCGATTTATGCCTTGAAAACCTTTGTTTGCATGAAGGTGCGGCGAAAAATAACAAAGCCTTTGCCGCGCGCGTCAACGCATCGCATTCGGTGTATTCCTAGGCTTGGGCTTAGGCTTTGTGGGGGCGGAAGGACACTGGCACTCACATTGATAGTACTAATCCTCCTTGGCTGGGTGCACAGAATACGACACTGTGATCCACGACCTTCCATGATGTACTCATCAAGAATATACTGCGGGATCTGTGTACTTTTACCGCAACCTGTCTCACCACTGATGACGACAACCTGGTTCTCACTGGCGGCGATGGTCCGACACATTTCCTGAAGAAAAACATATGAACGTTTTTTATTTCTTTTTAAAAGCTTGTGGAATCTGATAAACTCATTTGCTGCCTTCCTTTAAGCGGGTGATCCGCTGTTGCGATTTTGGCTTCAGACGGGGTTGCGTTCCCTTGCGGTTACCTTATAAGGACTTCCGATTGCCATATAAGGTAATCGCAAGGTAACGCAACCCTGTCTCAAGCCAAAGTCGCAACAGTGGATCACCCGCTTAAGTTCATGGACTGTCCCGAACAATAACTGCCAAAGTTGGACTGGTACGAAAATGTCGACAGCCGGTGCCACCAACTGTGATTGTGTCATTCTGCAACACCGTAGTTTTGCCTTTTGCCCCAGTGTTGGAGAATGTATGACAACAATACAATGCATACGTGGATACCCTAGGAACGAGAGTTTGCTCTACATGGTTTGAGGTTGATAAGTGGTAGTTGAACAACATTGTCAATAGAGGTCACCCTTAACACAGGATAGGAAAGGAATACATGTACAGTGCCTCTTTAAGCCTACCTCCTTGTGAGCATACACTGGTAACTTGTGTCTCTGCTCTTGCATGCTCTGGTAGAAATCATCTGACACTTTCTCCTCCAGTTCTCGTTTGAACCGCACGTCTTCTTCATCTTCTGGTGGTGGTGACGGGGAATCTGCACGGAGCTGCTTCAACTTCTCCAAAACTGGAATAAATAGCCAACAATTAGAAATGTTACAAACAGTTGCATCAACCCTAAAGGTACTCGACCAGGACCCCATAATAGCCTAGGGTTATCACGTCTGCTTAGCAAGTGGCAGGTCCCAGGTTGGAATCCAGCCAATCCCTACACACCCTATTTTTGCTGGGTGATCACAGGGCTAGAAGACTAAAATTCTGCAACTTCAAAACAAAACTGATTATATTTCAACTTACGACGCTGTTTTTGAGCCATGTTTTCCTTTTTAAAACAACACCCCTCAGCAGAGATGCCTCAAACTTGGTCCCAGGGCTGATTCACAAACGTTTCTTCAGAAAGCAGGAGAAAAATTGAATGAAAAGTGGCACTCCTAAAACTTGCTCTTTCTGCTGAAACAAACACAAACACTAGGCTCCTCCAGAAAGCCAGAGCAAAACTGAATGGAGATAAAACTGGAAACTGGTTTTGTATTTATTCACAAATGTTACTTTAGAAAGCAGGAGCAGAAATGAATGCAGAATGACTTCAAGGAATAGAACTTAGAAGGGGGAATCCCCAAGTTTGAATATGATAATGAGGATTCAGTGAATCCACCAATATTGCACAACACAGTTGTGGGAATCCCTTGCTTTGAATATGATAATGAGGCTCTGTGAATCCTGCAAAAACCTCGATATTAAGAACACAAAATGTATACAGCCACTTTTGGCTAAAATTTATAGCTAAAATTATGAATTTGTGGAAATACCCTGGGAGCCAGACGCTGGCTTCATAATATCCGTGAGTTCGTAAAATCGAGGTTCGAAGAGCGAGGGTGCACTGTATTCAAATTTACGACATCTTTAACTTGTGAAACCTCTCTAGCAGGTACACCTCTCTATTAAGATACCTACTTCATGGTATTGTCAGCTAAAAATTGAAAATTGTCATTCCTCAGTAGGTCAATTGCATTATTATAGAAGAAAAGAGCCCTATTTAGATGTCGGCTTACAGCAAAATAGACTGTTAATACAGATCAATCTTTCTTTGGGAGAGGGATAATGGGCTCGTGGTTAAGTTCTTTTATTCAACATTTATTGTAACATGGCGAACATGTATGTCAATCAAGCTGGAGGAAATCAAACAAAATTCTGCACATCTGGTGATAAAACGGGCCTAGTTCTGAATGTCAAAGCTAGGTGGTAGTGAGATCTTTAGGTGTGCAGGGAACCAAGAATTGCAAGTTAACTCTAGCCACATCAAAGGACTTTTTTTATCAGAACATATTTATTTCAAATAATCATGCTTCATTACAATACGTATACACTTTGAATTGTACTAGCATATCACATGTTGAGGCTAGATTTCCTCGTGTTTCTCTCTAAACGATGTAATGTTTGGGAGTGGAGTTGGGGTATGACTCCAGACAGAGAGGGGGACACCACACTCATATACCGGTAAGTCGTTGATTAGAGAACTACAGAGGCATGTTTCATAAATTGACTTTAAGCTAAAGCTACCTTTAACCAAATGGAAAATGCATTGAAGTTAATGGTACCATACCATTAGCTTAAAGTCGCTTTATGAAACAGGCCCCTGATCTTAAGTCCCTCAAGCAACCCAAATTGCACCAGCCCCATAGACTCAATGGCCATATATACAAAATATACAGAATATGACATACTACATTTGTATTTAAAATACACAATGTGCAGATGATGATGAACAACACCCGCAAACGTTCCAAAAAACTTTAATTTGCAACTGCCTTCCACAGTGAGAAAAAATCGTACTACTTTTCAGCCATTTGGCCAAAACGTACTATCCCTTTGCAACAACTAGCACAAAAACCGTCTAAATTTTTATTCACACATTTTCCGTCTTATCCTGCACCAGTAAGTTACACGGTAATCGTCTACTCTGTCATTCTTGTCTGGCCGGCCAAAATAGTACGATTTGCGACTACCTGATACCCCACAAGTTGTACGAAAACAATCCATCACTACGAGGCTGTTTATCACCTAGCTGTCAGTCATTTTAATTTGATACTTCTGCAGTTTATCTACCATGGATGTGATTACCTGGGATTGCATAATGTGTAATTAAAGAGTGNGTACGGTTTTCACTTCATAGTGTTCGTTGGTCATCGTGTTAATGAAATATGCTTGACAACCATCATAGATATTTTAAAATTTCCCATTTTACCCATGGAAGTCTTACACATACATATACAGAGTTCAAAACTAACATGCAAACTCATTCCTCCCACCAACAAGAGAACCACACCACCTCGTAACTGAACTAAGCAAGGAATCCATAGTTTACTCTTTGTTAGCTTTTATCCACGGTTTACTCTTTGTTAGCTTTTACCCAAAGTTTACTCTTTGTTAGCCTTTACCCATGGTTTACTCTTTGCCAGCTTATCCATGGTTTACTCTTTGTCAGCTGTTGTCCATGGTTTACTCTTTGTTAGCTTTTATCCATGGTTTACTCTTTGTTAGCTTTTATCTTCTTGACAATCATCGTCATCACACGACCTTCTTTTGTGGCCGGAGACCAGTCTGTGGGGCCGGGGTTGTCATATTTTTCCTCAAGAACCTCGGAGAATTCTTGCCGTACCTCCTGGAAAACCATGTAATAAATTGCACATAAAATGTTTTCAATGTTCCGGTACATAAAAAATGTTGAGATTTGCATGGCATTTTGAAAAGGTGAACTTCAAGAACATCAAAATGGTTATTTGCCAAACCACTCACGTCTTGGTACCGGTAATTGGAATTGTTATTAATTTTTCAATGATTCTGTGATGGCCCCCGCATCCAAATTTCTTAAAAGACATAGCAAACGATTTCATTCACTGTACATGTACAGTACTTCGATGACCAAAACTACTGTGATGACGTTTGAAGGTCTTCATGAAGTACCAGTAGTTACCTTGAGACGTTGGACTGTTTCTCGTGGTACTGCGAACTGCAGGTGTGGATCTGCCATAATGATGCATTGCCCATCAGGCTGTTGTTTCACCTTAAGATTCGTCGCAAACAGCAACAACGGGAAATAGCTGACAACGGTCGAATCATGTATAAAGACCTGATATAAAAAGAATAGGACATTAGGAGTTTTGTTCTCTTAGGGGAGACTATTTTTAGTTGGTGCTCCAGGCCTTGTCTTTTAAGGTGTGCTAAACAGTGCATGCGCCTCGCAAACAATAGAATTTCTATTGTTTGTGAGGCGCATGCACTTTTTAGCACACCTTAAAAGACAAGGCCTGGTGCTCGGATATTTTGCCGAAAATTGAGAATATAATTCTGAAAAAAATTTCCTTGGTCTCAAAAAACAGAGGAAAGGATTAATGGCCTTACAACAGAACAGCTGAAATATGTCTCTGCAGGTTGACAATAGTAGTGGACAGCGGTGATAATAGTTGAGTAAACTGATGACCAATGATGATCACCTGCGACGTGCACCTATTTTTGCGAGATCGGGCCACAAGTGACATGTGTATTCATAAACCAAGAGAAGAAGATTTGTTTCAGAACAATGACAAACCTTAGATGTGTGCATCTTCTCGAAGTAGACTAGGTATTTGCCATTCACTGGTTGGCCACAGTTCACAGATTTTGGATGCAGATGGATCTCCTCCTGGGCTGTTTCAATCTTGAAGTCATGGCCCCTGAAGGAAAGATAGAACTCTCTTGTTGGGTTACTGTTGGATTACTGAGTCCTTTAGGGATCATGAACCATTGTCAAAATCTTCGCAAGTGTACACAGGCATCCCTCCCCGTCCAAAAAGTTTATAAAATGTTTTCTCGTGCCACAAATACTGACACATTGTACAGCAACCACGATGTCATTTTGACGCATGCGAGTATACTGTACGCTGGCTGGAAAAATACTCCTGCATTTTCTAGATTGTATACGGTACTTCACATACTTAGGCCAGACTTTTTTTATTTTTAGGATTACGGATTTTTTTCTTGTTCAGGAAATGTCGGAGGATGGAATAAAAATAAAAATAAAAAGTGCAGGAAGAACAATTTTTATTTTTTTTGTCGGGGAATAGGTTTCAATTCCTTGCAGACTATGTCGCAGGATGAATAAAAATAAAATTTGCCAGATGAGGACTCAGACAGGTCTGTTCAAAGCCACTGAAAACGTTTTTTTTACAATCCCATGCCATCGCACATGGCCGGCCACGCCGGGAGGCAGGAGAGAGACCTTTGAAACAACGTACGCTAGGTAAATTTTATGGTTTTATTTTTTCTGGCCCAGTAACCGTAGTTCGGAGGGGAAATAAAAATAAAAATAGCTGAATATCTGAATTTTATTTTTTTTCTGTTTTGGCCAAAACAAACGTCGGCGGATCCGTAATCCGAAAAATAAAAAAAGTCTGGCCTTAGCACTCAGGATGAAAATTTTTGATACTTACAAGACATCATTCATCATAGCATCAAAAAATCCCAGCATGCCCAGTGTGTTGATTTTGCCCACATTGGGGTAAAGCCCCGCACACACAACCGCCTTCAGCACCTTCCTGTCCTGTGAGTTGATGTTTGCGTCAGTGTCTGAAGGTGATTTCTCAGCGATGAACCCAAGCTGAAAGAGCTGATCAGCCAAGTGCTGCTTGTTTTTCTTGATTGTCTGCAAAAAAGAGTTAGAGATTTAAAACATTTTCTGTAAACTGAGGACCAAAATTTACTATCCAGCCTCAGTTAAAGTGATTCAGAAAATCTGACCTGCAGTTTAACTCCCCAAACTGAGGGATCAACTGCAATCTTACAGACATCTGAGTTGAAGTTAAAAGAACTGTACCGTACTGGTAACTGCATCCTTGGTTGCCAACTTACTTGCAGTGTTTCCGCAGAGAGGAAGTTTTCCCAGCAGAAATGCCGCTCATCCCCTTCCCTCTTTGCTTCAAGCCAACTGTTCAATGCATTGACAAACATGAGGTGATCACTACACGTATCTTCAGCAAACTTTATTTTCTTCTCGTCTGCTTCCTTTCGTTTTTTCTATAGAAAGGAATAGAAAGAAAACTTTAGCCTAAAGAATAGCCGAAGGTCGACTTTCTCTATGCTTGAAGCATTGAGAAAAGTCAGACTTTAATGAAAGTCCGGCTGAAGTCGGACCAGAGCACACGGTCCTAAGAATAAGAAACTTCTGACTTACCATTGGAGAGAAGAAGGGTGTCTTGTACTCGAGGCAGGCAGCAATCGTGAGGATGGGGTCCAAACATCCAAACAGGGCAGCAAATATGATCATCTTTCCAAGGTGGGGGTCGACAGGCATCCGAGCAAGGTGGTACCCCAGAGGTGTTAGTTCCTCCGCTTCATCAAGGGCATTCTGTAGAAACATGGTTTGGAAACATTGTACCGGTATAACCTTGTAGTGGTATAAATTTATAAACCCATCCTCAGTGCTTACTAGCTAAATGTAGTTTTAGGCCCAAATGGGAAAATATCTCTAGAGACAAATGACTTCAACATGTTGACCAATTTCATTCCTTATCCATTAGAAATCTTATACAGTACAAAAACATTACTAACCAGATTGATGAGATGTTCAATGGCCCTTTCCACAGATTCCTTTTCAGGTCTTTGCATAGCTTTGCCAAAAAATTCAAGAATTCTGCCTCTGTTGAGCAACTGGAAAAATATATCAGATTTTAAAAAGAGTCACAGGGACACTTGTGTAATTCATCAGAAATTTTCCTCCCAGCACTCTAGTTAAGAAAATGAAATCAAAGTACAAATGGACATTATCCTTACCTTTATCTGCAGAGAAATATTCTCCAAACGCATGCGGAGCATTTCTGGCTTATGTTGTGGCACCAAAGTCTTGTGATGATATCGGGTGTAAAGATGGTAACAAACCCCTCTTTGCACTCTGAAGAAAATGAGAACAGTGTACCGGTACATGGTTTGAGAAAAAGTTGAAACTTGAACCCATTTTTGCATTCTGAAGGAAATGGATGGGTTACCAGCACATTCGACATGTATACAGCAACATGAATGTTTTTTAAAACGCAGCCAACTAACACAATGACAGACACGGAACTTACCTTCCTGCTCGTCCCTTCCTTTGTTCAGAGTTGGCCCTACTGTTCCACTCAGCTTGTAATGTTGAAACATTCCTTTTGGCATCGAAGTTCTTGATCTTTATCTTCCCACAGTCTATTACATATACCACGTCATCCATCGTGATGCTGAAATGACGAATAAGAGTCTTAGAAAGTCTGTGGTGCAGAGACTCAACAGGTTGAAAGCTCGTCCATGACAAGCCTTAAACAGGGCAGATTCAGGATTTGGGAAATGAGTGTACGCCGTTTGCTAGGAACATTGAAATTTGTGCCAAATTCCAGAATTTCACGGTCGATTTCATACATTTGGTAGCCAAAAGGAGAGGTCAGGCACATGCCCAGGGCACCACTCTGGATCTGCACCTGAAATTATGCGGGAAAACCTTATTGGTACTAACCTGGTCTCAGCAATGTTTGTTGAAATGACAATTTTCCTGACCCCCTCAGGAGGATGTTCAAAGACCTTCTGCTGATCCTCGGTTGACATCATTGAACCATGTAACGGTAAGATCAGAAAATTGCTCGACTGGAAGAACAATTGTTGATTCAACTTGTCATGGACGGCTGAGATTTCCTCCCACCCTGGCATGAAGACGAGAATCGCCCCTGCAGCCTTATTACTTGAAATATGCCGTATCAGGTCTACCACAAGATCGAGGTCGATACAGCGATTGTTGTACAGGGACTTTAAGACAGCGCGAGTGTTCACATTATACCTGAAATACAAAAAAAATTGTTATTCTGATTAATAATGGAGAATTTACTGCCGTAAGAGGCCACCACCAATCTGTGGTCCTAGAACGTCACGAGATTTGACGTCACAGAGAAGAAGTCATTCAATGATGTGACGCCGTGGCTTACATCTGTGACATCAAATTTCGTGACATCCTAGGACCGCTAACAAGCCTTTTTACAGCAGTAAAGTCCCTCACTGTAATGGTCGCTGTGCCATCATCTGAAAACAAGTTGCAGAACTGAAGTTTCAGAATCTAGTGTTGAAGATCATTGTCCCTGATGTTCTACGGCTCAATCAATTTCTAGTCCTTCGGTATGCAAAAAAATTCAGAATGAACATCAGTTGAACAATATTTGTCCCATCTGATTTTCCTCAAAAAAATGAATGGCACAAGAATTATTTCAACAATGCTTACTTTGTTGGATTCAAGTTGGAAACCCAGGCTTCAAATCTTAGTTTCTCTCTGACATTCAATCCACCTGAGTAATTCTTTCTTGGTCTGTACCTACAAGACAAAGAAATAGTCATTGACTACTGTACTCGTGTATTGAACATGATCTAAAGTCATGTACAGCATACGGCAAAGCATTGGGTAAAATCAGACTTACGAGAGTTCCTCCACAACATCCTCCAGAAAATATTCCTCAACTGGGAAAGTGCGGCCTCGAATTTCCAGTATTGGACAGCCACCTGAAATTGAAAGAGATGAGAATTGGATGTCCATTCAGTTAATTCTGCTAGTATGAAGGTACACTGGTACCAACTGGAAGTCGTCCCGAAGTCAATTCTTCATAGGGAAGAAACCCTAACTCTTGTGTATGTTTCCATCAGGGCCGAAGTCATCGCATTATGAGCCCTGTAAGTATGGAAGAGGCCATCTCAAGCTACTCATGTTTCCTCATTTGGATGGAGTCTTTTAGTTGCAAAGGAACAAAAAGGTACAAGACACCATGGAACACCATGAAGCAGCATCCTAACTCTGACTGAGTACCAGGCCATTCTAATCATGCATCAGGTATACAGACCTGCACTACATCAATACCTACCATAGTAGTCAGAAAACTGCTGGGTATTCAATGTGGCACTCATGAGCACGAGCTTTAGATCAGGTCTCCTTGGAAGGATATCCTTCATGATGGTCAAGAGGAAATCTGTGTGAAGCTCCCGTTCATGGACCTCATCCAAGATAAGGTGAGAGACACTGGTGAGGAGGCTGAAGAAGAAAGAAATATCTCGTACCTCAAGTAAAATTCCGTGAACGTGATTGGCTCATTTACGTCATGTGACCATGTGTCATTTCGATATGTCCCCCCGCGGGCGGTCATATCGCGATATGTTGCCCGCTACCATGGCTACGTAATGGCCGCCGCTTTTTTCACTCTCTCGGTTCGCAAGTTCGAACGGCCATAGAACAAATGCAGTCTCTTCAAACGGAAAAATACCACTCACATTCTCATTTCTTGGAAGTAAGCAGTTGCCCTGATGCAAAATGGTCAACTCAAAACGTCCTAAACTCCTTGCCGGGGCCAGTTGGGTCTTGCATTGAACCCCGGCATTGAACACACAGTCAAGTGGAATTCAACACTCGGCCTGTGACGTCGCATCGCGTCGTTTCACTGGAGTACACTGTGGATGCATTACGTCACGTCATTTCTTGTCCTTAATTTTGGCATTGATTTGAATTTATAAAAGAAAGTCGTTTTCAATCAACTAGACTTTCGGTACGAGATAAAAAATGTTGCCCTCAATGTCGGGTGACATACCTCATGTCCCCCCTTTGGGATGATATGTCTCCCTCGCAAAGCCTCGGGAGACATATCACCCCAGCGGGGGGACATTTGGTATGTCACCCGACATTTCGGGCAACATTTTTATAATGTCATTTGACAAGGTTCAGCGAACATTTCGGGTCCTGACTGATCAAGTCATCACACTGACGAGCTGAGACAGGTAGGTTATGGAGCAACCCTATATGCCAGAAATGTGCGACAAATATAGCTTTGAAGAGGATCACAGCCTACAGAATTCCAGTATTCTGAAATGCCCCAAATGCAGCAGGTTTTATGTGTGCAATACTTAAGGACTGACCACCCCCATGGTGACCCTACACAGCACCGAAGTGTTTGTGAATGCTGAACAGGGAAATATCCACTTATGGAAGTGGCCATAGCTAGAGCAGAGCAGACATCAAACAGGTTCCACAAGGACCGATAAAAAATCTGTCACCAACTTACGGATCATTCTCCAGCCACTTGAGCACAATACCTGGGGTGCAAATTGTGATGGATCCTCTTGGTCTTGGCCTTTCCCTGAAAGACAGTGATGACATTTATACTGGATTTTGCAAGGTACCAGTACATGTAGACACCAAAATTGACATCAAGTACTTCGGGTATACTTTCTGGGCGTATTCGAATCCTGGTTCTTGACCACACTCGTACTGACCTAGTTCATATACAGTTGACTCAAACGCTCGAGAACGGCAGTCTCGAACGCCGAGAACGCAACTTGTTTCTGGCCAAGAACATGTTTTTCTCACTCCCCAGTCAGCGGAGGGTTGAGAAGAACAAGTTCTTGACCCGACACAAGTTGCGTTCTCAGCGTTCGAGACTGCCGTTCTCTGTGTTGCAAGGAATCTTGATTTAACTTACGATTCTAGCTTGATCTGGTACCCTACTGTATTGTAAATCCCTCCACATTTTTCAGCTCTTTCCTGGGCAACTCGACGTCCAACCTGGAAATTACAAAATGAAGATCAGGACCAGCTTGAAGATTTTCATATTTGGTACATAAAAGCTGCCCTAATATGAACGGTACCCACATGATTTTCTGTAATGTAGACAAATTTTTGGGATGGTACAACCAAATGAGAGGTTCCGTTGTTTGTAACTTTGACAGAGTAGCGTACAGTAACTCACCGTAATAGCACTGATTCTCCTCGGCTGGGTGCAAACAATACGACACATTGACCCCTGACCCCTGGTGATGAAGTCATCAAGTATGAACTGGGGAATTTGTGTAGTCTTGCCGCAGCCTGTCTCGCCCTCTATAACTGTCACCTGATTAGAGTCGATTGTCTGACAAATATTCTGAAATTGACAGAACATGCTCGGGTCAAATGAGAAAAATACACAGCCAGGTTATCAGTAAATGAAAAATATCGAAACAGAGCAGAGCAATAAATACAGCATTTTTAGCTCTACAGACAATGGGCAAATTAAACGTAGAGCAGGACAAAACTGGAATGCCCTGAAAAAACGAGCCTCTATTACATGAAGAGCCAATATTACTGGGGATTGAACCCAGAACCTCATAGGTGGCAAACACCAATGCTTCCACTGAGCCACTCTGACAACTGAATATATAAGGTTTATTGAGACTAATGAAATGACTGTACATGATACAAAAGACAACTGAATCATCAGGTCAACGTGTCGCAACATGTTTCATTGAAAATTCTTGGACTTCGGTTAACGTACCAGCTTTGGAAATGCAAATCATAGGCCATCAGAAATTCACCTTAGCTTCTTCATAGGCAGGCAACCTCCGTCTTGTTCGTTTCATCTTTTGATAGTATGGTGCACTCTGCTTCTCCTCAAATTCCAATCGGAATGCTAGATCAAGTGAAGGGTCACGGGTAAGCCCCTCAACCATCCACTGGTCACCAACATCTGAAATCGACAAAGAATGATAAAAGTTTGAAGTTCATCATCTGAGTCAACACTCTAATAGCGTATCACCCGACCTGAAACTATGCCCCAGTCTTTCCAGAAACCTCCCAGGGGAATTCAAGGAGCAGCTCATTCAGCACTTCACTTGATCCTTTCAGAAAAGTTGAAAGAAACAAAGTGGCATGAACCCATGGTGTATTGGTTACAAGTCTGACGCCCTTGCCACTGCACCACTGGACTCTCCAATAGACACAGACTCTAGAACAGATTACCCCCCTACTGAAAATCTTCCACTCAACACATCAGTGAAGACTGCCGGCCATGGATGAGATGGTCTTGGATCGTTGGAGAGTGTTTAAAAAATACCCTGTAGAGCTGACTCACCAGTCTCCACATTGGCTGGACCATTGCCAAAGGGCACCTGTTTCTTCTCATGGCGGCTAGTGTCCTTGTAGGTTATCAACGGCCCTGCTCCTGCTTTGGATGAGCTCTTTCGGATGCTGCTGCTCAGTTTCGTGTCGAACCTATTGGGTGCTGCAGCAAGAGTAGCACCAGTAGCATTGGGTGCTGCAGCAATAGCAGCACCAGTAGCACCACTCGGTCGAACAGCACTGTTGGATTTAGGTACAAAACGATGTGACCATTCATCCGTTTCTGGATCCCATCGCGGCTTACCGAAGTTACGGAAAATATCTTTCACTGTCGCAGACCATATTTTCTGGTCTTCCGAACTTCTCCCACTAGATCCACTGCAAGATTTTAATGTAGCAATCTTTGGCTTTGCACTGTTCTTTTCCAACCAACTTTTAGCGCTTGGCACAGTTGGAGCAGGTCGACTTGACTTCAGTTCATTACCCACAGAGTTGGCATATGGATCAGTGGGAGTTGATTTCATTTTGACATCTAACCCTAACCCTGACCCTGTTGACTTATACTTTGATTCAGTATTGGGAAGGGGGTTGACTTGGGACTTCGCAGTCGGAGGATTGGCAACAGGGCTACTATCAGGTTTGTGTTTGGTGTCAAAAATCGAGCTGCCCTTTGGAGGTTCATAGCTAGAAAATGGTGTCTTGCCAGGTTGAGTCAGCTTTGAGGATGAGGATGTTGCGGGTGATGCCCCTTGGAATACAGATTTGCCATTTGAGAAAAACGAAAAAGCTGTACGTTTGTCACTGCTTGAGGAACGTGCAGGACGAGGAGAGGGCGTAACATTGTCAGTGGAATCAAAATCTGAAAACTGTTTTCCTTGTGATCTGGTGCTGGATGGGGTGGTTGCTGGTTTTTCCAACTTTTGGCTAAAATCCTCATTCTCTGCCCAGGCTGTCCACGAAAATCCATCCGATCCTGTACTCACACAAGCAGTATCCGTTCGTCGTACGACCAGTTCTGAACCAACTGACTTCCCTTTTTTCAATCTTGCACCTTGACCAGAGAACACATCATTGAACTCCCAAGCAAGACGTTTCACCGGGTCAGACAAAGTTTCAAAGGCACGTTTAATTTCTTGAAATCTAGTCTTTGCCTCTGGAGACGCATTTTTATCAGGATGCCACTGCCTAACAAGTTTTCTGTATGCTTTGTATATTTCCTCATCCGAGGCTCCATGGGGGAGATCAAGCGTTATGTACGGGTCAGTCATTGAAACGATGTATCGGGTTCACATCAAATTCAGGGCATTGACTGAAAAAAAACATCAATTTGGTGAAAGACACAGAACGGTACTCAATCAAACATCAAATCTCAAATGTCTCCCAAATATGTGTGGCGGTCTAGGAAAACCCGCCAGATGTCGGATGTCGCTGAATGATCAACAAGGGCTGTCAGATTGCCTATGCATTGATCTGCTACTGTTTACCTGTTATGAAGTACATTTCAGCTATTGAAATGTACAGGTTCACCAAGGCCAGGTTCACTTTCCTCAAATGCGACATCCCGACGGCAGGACCTTGATATCTGCAGTGCTCATCAAATAGCGGGCGATTGGACAAGTTATTACCAGCAATTGTAAAGCAAGATGCAACGTGAAGAGCACGCAAAAATATCAAAACTGCAAAAAAGGCCTAAAACTGGGCCTAACAAAAACAGCAGTAAAGCCTACCTTTTTCTCTTTCAACTGCTGTTGATACTCTTTCTTGTCCTACATCTGAAATGTTCTTCCCAGTTTCCTTTTCACTGATTAGAAGAGTATTCCAGAACTTGGCTTAGTATCACTTTTAATTTTCATATCAAACTCAATGACGAGATTGAGTGAAATACCTTGTCTCTATCGCCCAGAGTTAAGGTTGTGTCACAATCAGAAATAGAACACAACCTGGTAAAGATTCAATGAATCTAGAAACCACAACATGGAAAACCCAATGCTATATTTAGATGCTTTTAATTTATTGAACAGCCTCGTTCCAGACCAGACATCACATCAGCTGTTTACTCTTTCAGTAAATGCCCATCCTCCCATAGCAGGGCAGCAAACGAAGAGGAGCAAGATCAAAGCCCTGCGATGGGAGGATGACAAATGCCCAATACTTGTGTCATCTAATCTGGCCTCTCTCATAAAGACACCTCTATGCACACAACACTTATTTATTGCCCGACTTAGCAGCATGGAACAGACTTTGTGAAAAATATGACACATAATCGACCCACAAATCATATAGTGAATAAAATCATTTTTGTTACAAACCCCCTCAACAAGAACAACTGTATGAGAGCAACAATCAGCACTTCCTTTAATAAGAATGTCAATAGCACGACATTTCAAGCTCTACAAGCATGAAGGTCTTTCAAAACACAGGTTATTTAGTTGCGTGTATGTTTGTTTTGCATTCGGCTAAGTTTTATTTTGTATGTGTTTGTGTGGCTATGAGCATCTCCAATGCATTTTTTTTTAAATTTTTACATCTCTAAGTTATAAAGGGGTGGATTTGGAATTGAAAATAGGTGGTTTAAAATTTTGAGGAAAAAAAGACAATATTTTTTGGGGGGATGGAGGGTTGGTTGCCATATCTAAGGAGGTCTGAACTGTACAGTGGCGGAGAGGGTTGCCATTAGAGTCCCTCCCTAGTTTTTTTTAATTATTTAAATCTGGTCTATTTGTGGAGCGCAACTGAGGTCTGAGAGATTCAGTATAGGTTTCCCACTCTTTGTTGGGAAACCACATTTTCACTTTCTATCTGGTGACAACAATGGGGTGAATTGGACTTCAAAGACAAAACAAATGCAGTATTGTTACACAGGTTTACTAAGTTATTTTTGGCTTACATATACATATACATATACATTACAGATAAAATTATACCATGATTCCCATGAAATCTAGGCCCGTTGCAGTGTGAGCCACTCCAGCAAAACAGACACTTGTTGCAGGTGATCATCATTGGTCATCAGTTTACCCAACTATTGTCACTGCTGTCCATTACTATTGTAAACCCGCGTCAATGTACATTTCAGCTATTTGGCTGTAAGGCCGTTAACCCTTTCCTCGTGTTGCGACAAGCGTCTACTTTTGCTGGAGTGGGTCACAGATTTCAGGAACCAACACCAATAATCTAAGAAACTAACATTATCTTACAGTACTCAACAAAAGAATGTTCAACACAACAACTACAACTTAGTTAAAGTATGATTCACTCTAATTTCAACATGGGAAAAGTGCCAGGCCTGTGCAACAGATACATTAAAAGTGAACATAATGATTAAACCACAAACCACAGTACTTACCAGTTGACTGAGCACAACCTTGGATTTGCTATAGGCTCATGGAAAGTGAACCAAGTTACCCTAACTCATTAGGTAACTGTGACATGGATTATTTACCACGACTGACCTGTGCACATTTCCAAGCTTGGCACTTTGCCCATGTTGAGGTTTGGGTGAATCAAACTTTACAACCTAGTTTAATACCGGTAATAACTCTTGAATAATGATAACAATCCATTGATTTAACATTGATTTAAAATGAGCAGCAGCACCTTTGCTGAACTGAATCACATACATTGTAAACTGCAGGCACATAAAAGGACAAAAGGACAGGGAGTAAAATAAAGCAATCAGACATTTGAGTAAAAAGATTGAAAAAGAAGTAGTTGAAAGAATAACACAGCATTGCACAGGGCTTTTTGGCACAAAGTTGAAAACACATTTGGGAAAACACGAATTTCAATGAAATGCTAATCATAATATTTTGTACAATTTGAACTATATCTTGCTAACACTAAATTGGAATATCAATACCGGTACAGAAAGATAACCCTGCTGGTCTGAAATTATGACATCATCACACAGCTGTCAGCAAGACTGCATCACACTGGCCAATAATGCTATTGCGTCGGCCCTGACGGAAAAATGAAATACAAATACAAATACACTGGGCATCAACTTGCCATCCAGGGCATCAGATCCACGACTGACGAGTCCCGACAGGATTGGTGACCTAGGCTGACCACACAGATAGTGCTACTGGCACCTACGGCAGTTAGTTATAATGCATTTTCTCATTAACTAAACTGCCACGGAAAGCACTATCGGGACTTTCTGTGTGGTCAGCCCTGATTATATAGAATGTATATAGAATGTCAGAAGTTAACATTTGGATTTGTTCACGGCATCCAATGACCATCACAATAGACACTTCAGTTCATAGAAACAGTTGCATCTTCGCTGATTTTTCTCAAGATGGTTTTCATTATCCAGCTGTCATTATCATCATCAGACCACACAGTAGGGCACGGATCTTCAAACTTCTTGGTTAAAATGTCCCAAAGTTCTCGACGGAGGGCCTGAAGAGAGACAACGTAATTGTAAATTGAACATATCGGTGATAGCACGAATTGTCTTGTAAAGGCCGGTTTCCACTCCAGAGGATTCCGCAGCGGTTTGTGGTTTTCACAGGGTTTTGGATAATCCTTCAATGGTTTAACAATGCATGGCATGTTAATCATCCCAATGCCTGTGGAAACCACTCCGCTCGCTGCAAGCTGCTTCGGAAACCTCTGTTAAATGGAGTTCACACTTCTAGGACATAAATACCGGTAAGGCCAAATAAAGGAAAATCTGAAGCCAGCAAATTGTAAGTCTACAATGGAAATTACCTCAAGTTCATTCGCCTTAGCAAAAAGTGAACCAAGTTACCCTAACTCATTAGATAACTGCGACATGGATTATCTACCACTGACCTGTGCACATTTCCAAGCCTGGCACTTTGCCCATGTTGAAGTCAGGGTGAATCATACTTTACCACCTAGTTTAATAATAACTCTTGAATAATGATAACAATCCATTGATTTAACATTGATTTAAAATGAGCAGCAGCACATTTGCTGAACTGAATCACAGGCATTGTAAACTGCAGGCACATAAAAGGACAAAAGGACAGGGAGTAAAATAAAGCAATGAAACAGACATTTGAGTAAAAAGATTGAAAAAGAAGTACCGGGTAGTTGAAAGAATAACACAGCATTGCACAGGGCTTTTTGGCACAAAGTGGAAAACACATTTGGGAAAACACGAATTTCAATGAAATGCGAATCATCGTATTTTGTACAATTTGAACTATATCTTGCTAACACTTGGTATTGGAATATCAATATCAATACAGAAAGATAACCGTGCTGGTCTGAAATTATGACATCATCACACAGCTGTCAGCAAGACTGCATCACACTGGGCATCAACTTGCCATCCAGGGCATCAGATCCACGACTGACGAGTCCCGACAGGATTGGTGACCTAGGCTGACCACACAGTGTTACTGGCACCTATCGGCAGTTAGTTATAATGCATTTTCTCATTAACTAAACTGCCACCGAAAGCACTATCGGACTTCCTGTGTGGTCAGCCGTGATTATTTAGAATGTATGTAGAATGTCAGAACTTAACATTTGGATTTGCTCACGGCATCCAATGACCATCACAATAGTCACTTATCAGTTCATAGAAACAGTAGCATCTTCGCTGATTTTTCTCAAGATGGTTTTCATTATCCAGCTCTCATTATCATGATCAGACCACACAGTAGGGCACGGATCTTCAAACTTCTTGGTTAAAATGTCCCAAAGTTCTCGGCGGAGGGTCTGAAGAGAGACAACGTAATTGTAAATTGAACATATCAGTGATATCACAAATTGTCTTGTAACGGTCAGTTTCCACTCCAGAGGATTCCGCAGCGGTTTGTGGTTTTCACAGGGTTTTGGATAATCCTTCAATGGTTTAACAATGCATGGCATGTTAATCATCCCAATGCCTGTGGAAACCACTCCGCTCGCTGCAAGCTGCTTCGGAAACCTCTGTTAAATGGAGTTCACACTTCTAGGAAATAAATACCGGTAAGGCCAAATAAAGGAAAATCTGAAGCCAGCAAATTGTAAGTCTACAATGGAAATTACCTCAAGTTCATTCGCCTTAGCAGGAGATGTTTTGAGGCTCACCAAACGGTCAATCACCACGGTCGTCACATTACCCAATGTGTTTGGGTACTCCATCTTGAATTTACTACCGAAGAAAACCAATGGTGTGAGAGAGACGCCGGTGGAATCAAATAAGGACAACTGAAAAAGAGATTTCAATAAATGAACATACACAGGAACAAGAACAAAACAGAGCGTGGATGCCACCGACTGGTATGTTGTTTGTAGGCATGGCCCAGATGGGACATCTGGGGGAAGCAGCGGTGCTGGTCATTAATAGGAACCTTCCCCTCATAAAGACAAACAATCACAAAAAATTTCATGTTGACAGCTCAAAGCATTCTCAAGATAACTGACAAATACTGAATTCAAGATGGCCACCATAGCCGCCATCTTGGATGGGTGGCAGAGCTGGTCATTGAAAGGAACCTTCCCCTCATAGAGACAAACCCTCACAAAAAAATTTCAGATTGATCGCTCAAAGCATTCTCAAGTTAAGTGACGGAAATCAAAATGTTAAACGGACACCGACACCGACATCGACACTGACACAGATACCAACGCACAGGCTTCGACATAATGCCACCAACTTTCGGAGGTCGAGGGCATAAAAACTCAGATAGATCCTACCAGAATAGTCTACTAAAAGGAGTATGTAAGTCAGTATTTAAACTCAAAAGTAGGAGGTGGACACAACCACCATCAAATAAATTGCAGTTTCTGTGGAACGATGACTGACGTTCTTTGTCTTCATCTTTTGGAAGTACACAACGTAGTCATACGGCATGGACTGCTCATGGTTGACCGACTTGATATGCATTTCAACGTCCTCGTCACTACCAATGTCTATCTTGTAATAATGGGTGCTGAAATTTAAAAGATTCCCACATTCAGGCCAATTTACAGAAATCAATTTTTGCTAGAGTTTGTCTCATGAGTCGGACTCGTGAGACCAAAGCACACACACTTCTCACATTCTATCTCACCTTCCGTGCTGCCATCACACTAGGCTCCAACGACAACACACAGGCGTCAGTAAGACTTGCATCTGACACCTACCCCAGAGGATTTCGGATGTACTCTTCATTACTGGGCACAAATGTTGCAAAGGGTTGCAGAGCACAATACTCGCCAACCCATTCTCTATAGAATAACTGAGTCTGTCCACTTTACACAGAGCGCTTTGGTCAGAAATCTCAGAAGATTTCCCATTGCCTACTAACCCAAGCCCAGGTACTCTCCGCGTGGTGTTGATTTTCCCCACATTTGGGTACAGTCCAGCACATACGATAGCACGAAGTAGTTTCTCGTCCTTGGAGTTGATATTGGCAGCCTGGTCTGTCGGTGCACTGGTCGAAATGAATCCAACATCATGTAGAACCTCAGCAAACTGGTCACGTCGTTTTTTGATTTCCTGCAAAAAAGGTGAAAACACATCAGACACTTAAAGCGATCTGTCAGCCAAAAAATCTGAATACAAAAGGGGACGAATCTTTGTTTACAAACACTCATTTCCTGCATTCTGATTGGCTGTGAGGGCAATGTTTACAAACATCATCCTTCTGTTTACAAAACGACTGTCGATTCGCTTTAACAAGAAATTTCCACTTTTGGTTCAATTTTTTCACATCAACCATTTTTCCAGATTTTCTGTGCGATTATGATGATTCTTCAGACTCACTCAGACCGACTTAGCCCAGGACCGTGAGACAAACCCCAGGCTACACCTGAGTCGAAGATTTTCTGCATTTCAAGGATAAGAGAAAAGACTACGATTGAAAAAAAAATTACTTGTGTGTTATACAAAACACAACATTCTATTTACCTGCAATGTATCCTCTGCCAGAAAATTTCTGTATACATAGCCCGCGCCATCGCCACTAGCCTTTGCCCGCAGCCATCCTTTGTATGCATTGTGGAACATCAAATGGTCACTGCACGAGTTGCTAGCTATCTCTCGCTTCTTCACGTCAGCCCTCAACCTGTCATTCTTTTTCTGGATACAAGGAGAAAGAAAACTTGTTGTGAACTTGGCCAGAAACAAAGAATTATTGAAGTGATAGCGATACCTCTGTCAAAAAATTTGCAGAAGTGCAAATTGTGGAAATAAAAAGCAGAAGAGTCAGAAAAACAGCCAGAAAAAACTAACCGGAGGTGTCGAAAATGGAGTCTTGGTTCTGTAGTCGAGGGTTGCTGCAATGGTCAAGATGGGATCCAGACAGCAAAATACAGCACCAAACAAAATCATCTTGCCAATATGTGGATCAGTAGGCATCCTGGCCAGCTGTGTGCCGAGAGGGGTCAAGTTCTCATAGACGTCCAAAGCACCCTGAAAAAATGAATGGCACAAGAATTATTTCAACAATGCTTACTTTGTTGGATTCAAGTTGGAAACCCAGGCTTCAAATCTTAGTTTCTCTCTGACATGCAATCCACCTGAGTAATTCTTTCTTGGTCTGTACCTGCAAGACAAAGAAATAGTCTTTGACAACTGTACTCATGCATCGAACATGATCTAAAGTCATGTACAGCATATGGCAAAGCATTGGGTAAATCAGACTTACGAGAGTTCCTCCACAACATCCTCCAGAAAATATTCCTCAACTGGGAAAGTGCGGCCTGGAATTTTCCGTATTGGACAGCCACCTGAAATTGAAAAAGATGAGTATTGAATGTCCATTCAGTTAATTCTACTAGTACCAAGATATACTGGTACCACATTGGAAGTCCTGAAGTCAACTCTTCACAGGGAAGAAACCCTAACTCATTTGTATTTGATTGCTCCATCAGGGCCAAAGCCATAATTGGCCCTGATAAGTATACAGGAGGCCATCTAAGCTACTCATGTTCCTCACTTGGATGGGGTCTTTTACCTACCCTTGCAAAGGAACAAGGTACAATGCACCATGGAACACCATGGCACAGCATCTTAACCCTAATTGAGCACCAGGCCATTCTAATCATGCATCAGGTTATATAGGGCCCTACAGTCCTGTATTAAAATCAGCACTGCACTAAATTACCTACCATAGTAGTCAGAAAACTGCTGGGTATTCAATGTGGCACTCATGAGCACGAGCTTTAGATCTGGTCTCCTTGGAAGGATATCCTTCGTGATGATCAAGAGGAAATCTGTGTGAAGCTCCCGTTCATGGACCTCATCCAAGATAAGGTGAGAGACACTGGTGAGGAGGCTGGAGAAGAAAGAAATTGGCCATTTGACAAGGTTCAGATAATATTCAGGGTCCTGACTGATCAAGTCATCCTTTTGATAAGAACTGAGAGGTAGGTTATGTAACAATCCTCCATGCCACAACGGTGTGACAAATAAACACGGCCTCCTGAATTGTGTGTGCAATATCTGAGGACTGACCACCCCCACGACAACCCTAAATAGCACCGAAGTGTTTGTGAATGCCGAACAGGGAAATATCCACTTATGGAAGTGGCCATAGCTGAGAGCCAAGCAGACATCAAATCATCCTGGAACTACACGTGTATTGGCTATGTCAGAAGACTACAGCATAGTCGGAGGGCGGAGCAATGTCACAACCCTTGATAGGCGGGATGACATCAAATAGGTTCCACATGGACCGATAAAAAAATGTGTCACCAACTTACGGATCATTCTCCAGCCACTTGAGCACAATACCTGGGGTGCAAAATGTGATGGATCCTCTTGGTCTTGGCCTTTCCCTGAAAGACAGTAATCACATTTATTAGACACATATTGAATTTTGCAAGGTACCGGTACATGTAGACACCAAAACTGACATCAAGTACTTCGAGTTTCGGGTATACTTTCTGTGTTGCAGGAAAACTTGGGTTAACTTACGATTCTAGCTTGATCTGGTACCCTACTGTATTGTAAATCCCTCCACATTTTTCAGCTCTTTCCTGGGCAACTCGACGTCCAACCTAGAAATTACAAAATGAAGATCAGGACCAGTTTGAAGATGTTCATCCACCTAAATTAACAGTCAAATGTTTGGTACACAAGCTGCCCTAAAACGAAAGGTACCCACATGATTATCTGTAATGTAGACCAATTTATGGGATGGCACAACCAAATGAGAGATACTGGTAATTGTTTGTAACTTTGACAAAGTAGCGTACAGTAACTCACCGTAATAGCACTGATTCTCCTCGGCTGGGTACACACAATACGACACATTGACCCCTGACCCCTGGTGATGAAGTCATCAAGTATGAACTGGGGAATTTGCGTAGTCTTGCCGCAGCCTGTCTCGCCCTCTATAACTGTCACTTGATTAGAGTCGATTGTCTGACAAATATTCTGAAATTGACACAACATGTTCGGGTCAAATGAGAAAAATTCACAGCCAGGGTATCAGTAAATGAAAAATACCGAAACAGAGCAGAGCACTAAATACACCTTTTTTAGCTCTACAGACAATGGGCAAATTAAACGTAGAGCAGGACAAAACTGGAATGCCCAGAAAAAACGAGCCTCTATTACATGAAGAGCCAATCTTACTGGCGATTGAACCCAGAACCTCAGAGGTGGCAAGCGCCAATGCTTCCACTGAACCACTCTGACAACTGAATCATCAAGTCAACGTGTCGCAACATGTTTCATTGAAAATTCTTGGACTTCGGTTAACATACCAGCTTTGGAAATGGAAATCATAGGCCATCAGAAATTCACCTTAGCTTCTTCATAGGCAGGCAACCTCTGTCTTGCTTGTTTCATCTGTCGATAGTATCGTGCACTCTGCTTCTCCTCAAATTCCAATCGGAATGCTAGATCAAGTGAAGGGTCACGGGTAAGCCCCTCAACCATCCACTGGTCACCAACATCTGAAATCGACAAAGAAAGATAAAAGTTTGAAGTTCATCATTTGATTTCAACACTTTACTTGGCATATCACCCTACCTGAAACTATGCCTGAAGTCTTTCCAGAAACCTTTCAGGGGAATTCAAGAAGCACTTCACTTGGTTCTTTCAGAGCAGTTGAGAGAAATAAACTGGCAACCTCATGGGTATGAACCCATGGCCTATTGGCTATGAGTCTTGACGCCAGTGCCACTGCACCACTGGACTCTCCATAGATGCTAGACCTGAGTTTATACCCCAGTGAAAAATCTTCTTTTTGATCTCCTACTGCAGTGAAGAAGACTACTTGAATAACGGGGCAGCAATACCCCTCAACACAGTGAAGACTGCCGGCCATGGATGATATGGTCTTGGATTGTTGGGAGTGTTTAAGAAAAGACCCTGTAGAACTGACTCACCAGTCTCCACATTGGCTGGACCATTGCCAAAGGGCACCTGTTTCTTCTCATGGCGGCTAGTGTCCTTGTAGGTTGTCAACGGCCCTGCTCCTGCTTTAGATGAGCTCTTTCGGATGACGCTGCTCAGTTTCGTGTCCAACCTACTGTGTGCTGCAGCAAGAGCAGCACCAGTAGCATTGGGTGCTGCAGCAATAGCAGCACCAGTAGCACCACTCGGTCGAACAGCACTGTTGGATTTAGGTACAAAACGATGCGACCATTCATCCGTTTCTGGATCCCACCGCTGCGGCTTTCCGAATTTACGGAAAATGTCTTTCACTGTTGCAGACCATATTTTCTGGTCTTCCGAACTTTTCCCACTAGATCCACTGCAAGATTTTAATGTAGCAATCTTTGGCTTTGCACTGTTCTTTTCCAACCAACTTTTAGCACTTGACACAGTTGGAGCAGGTCGACTTGACTTCAATTCACTATCCTTGGAGTTGGCATATGGATCAGTGGGAGCTGATTTCATTTTGACATCTAACCCTAACCCTAACCCTGACCCTGTTGACTTATACTTTGATTCAGTATTGCGAAGGGGGTTGACTTTGGACTTGGCAGTCGGAGGATTGGCAGCAGGGCTACTATCAGGTTTGTGTTTGGTGTCAAAAATCGAGCTGCCCTTTGGAGGTTCATAGTTAGGAAATGGTGTCTTGCCAGGTTGAGTCAGCTTTGAGGATGAGGATGTTGCAGATGATGTCCCTTGGAATACAGATTTGCCATTTGATAAAAACGAAAAAGCTGTACGTTTGTCATTGCTTGATGAACTTGCAGGACAAGGAGAGGGCGTAACATTGGCAGTGGAATCAAAATCTGAAAACTGTTTTCCTTGTGATCTGGTGCTGCATGGGGTGGTTGCTGGTTTTTCCAACTTTTGGCTAAAATCCTCATTCTCTGCCCAGGCTGTCCACGAAAATCCATCCGATCCTGTACTCACACAAGCAGTATCCGTTCGCCTTACGACCAGTTCTGAACCAACCGACTTCCCTTTTTTCAACCTTGCACCTTGATCAGAGAACACATCATTGAACTCCCAAGCAAGACGTTTCACCGGGTCAGACAAAGTTTCAAAGGCACGTTTAATTTCTTGAAATCTAGTCTTTGCCTCTGGAGACGCATTTTTATCAGGATGCCACTGCCTAACAAGTTTTCTGTATGATTTGTATATTTCCTCATCGGAGGCTCCATGGGGGAGATCAAGCGTTATGTACGGGTCAGTCATTGAAACGATGTATCGGGTTCACATCAAATTCAGGGCATTGACTGAAAA
>NMRB01004235.1:0-11622 GCA_002633025.1 Notospermus geniculatus
AAGACTTCGTGAAGGATTGTGTTTCCCATTCCTCTTTGTCCGCTGGCCGGTACACAGGTATAACAGGGAGTTTTCGCAGAGTCCCCGAAACGCCAACGCCAGACCCATTTTTCGATGCCACTAAAGCTGAATCCACTGCTGATTTTCTGCGTTGTGACTTGCTTTGCAACCTGCCACCTGCGATTGAATACGATCGCAGGAACTTATACCGGTCGCCGACCGATTGCCGACTGAAATTGACCACGTCTTCGCCATATTGGTGGAAATAACGTATAGCGATTCCACTATGGCGATCGAGTGCCCAGTTGCAACGCAACCCAGTTGCAAGGCAAATGTCGCAGCGCAAAATCAGCTTGAAAATTAATGGTGGATTCCTAGCTTAAGAGAGTACCAAACCGAAGGATAAACGTTTGCGTTGGCGTTTCGAGGGCTGTGCGAAAACTCTCTATTGACTGAGAATACCTCCCGTAATGACAATTACCCGCTTTATTCTTTGGCCCACACTCACAAACGGAGATACCTGTTTATCAGACCTCCCCCACTGTCACGTCGCGGCTTATTCCTTCTTATTCAGTCTTTTGTTGGATGGCTTTGCCAAACGAGACAATAAAAAATATTACACCGATCCTTTAAAAAACTCTAATAAAAGGTTATGTAATCAACATGCGGACTTCAAGGTTTGGCGAGTGTCGTCATGGTTCGATGTACGTAATGCCTATTCAAAATCCAACTGGGGTTAAAGTTGAGGACACAGACCTGCGCACGTGGCCGGAAATCAGACTGAGACCACGCCGGAAGTCCGCCATTTTGGTAAATATGAGAGGAGTATTTTATTTGGATATCTTGTCTAATTGCAACTTATTCAGGTAAGTCAAGAAGATATTTCATCTCAGCAACGATCAAATAACGATCGGTGCTTTTGTTACGCTACTCTCGACATTAGCTGGCCCCCCAAAGGCACTGCTTCGGCCGTTTTTTTGACTTGCGGATACTAAAAATGGTCTACTGCGCATGCGCATACGTCACTCAGTGGGTTATTTTTGGCTCAAGAGCACGTGCCACTGTTTACAGTTTGGACCTAGACATTTTCATCCACAAAACATCACACATCATGCTACAGAATGGTACCTCCATGGTTCACTCTAGCTCTCTTAGACACGCAAGACTCTTTACTGGTTGCCTTTTAGTTATTACCATGTTATGGTTGGTTGTTCAATTGATTGTCATGGGTTGATTGGATTGGATTGGATTGAATGATCAGGTGATATGATCTCTTTGATGTTGTGAAAGTGTGTAGGCCCTAGCTTGGACCGGGGGCTTGGACAAGGCACTCCTCCCCACCCACCCCCTAATTTTTGCCCAATTATACTTCTCGACTTTTAAAAGTGAATTTAAACGGCCCTACAGGCAGCCTCATACATTTGATGAGCTCAAAGCACCAGATCAGTTAGCAACTCTGACATGTAGGCCTACTGCAAGTAAAATACACTAAAAACATCAACATTTGAGCCAAAATCCGATGGTTGCTAGCGCCACCTGTGAACCCACTGTGAACGCACTGATAAGCCAAATAGTAGCAGTCTATAGGGTCCCTTAAAAATACCGAACAAGTGACGCACATTGAGGATCAAGATGCAAGATGAGCAGCCAAACTTTTCTGAAAGGACGAGTTGCACGAAGGCTTCTGATCACTGGCAACTATTTGTGGAACATGGCTTTTGGTTGTCTACTAAAGACCTGACTTATATAAAGCTGAGACCCCACAACAACCACATTTTCCCACATTTCTTTTCATGCAGATGACACACCTGTTTGTTATCATTTGTGAGGAAGCAGTCATCCTTTTTAGCTCACCTCTGTGAGGTGAGCTTCTCTCATGGTGTGTCGTCCGTCGTCCGGCGTCGTCCGTCGTCGTCGTCGTCGGCGTCGTCGTCGTTAACAGGGGTGGCACGTTTCTAAACCGCTTGGGTTACAAACTTGAAATTTGGTGTACAGGTACCCTATGGTAAAAACTATCTCTGGACCGAAACTTAGCGCTGCCGCTTGTACACTCTGGCCTGTAGGGGGCGCTTTGTGAAAACCTTCTTTTGGCCGTATCTCCTGAACGCTGTTAGCTAGAACCACGAAACTTTTATGGTGGGTTCCTCTGATGAGACTACATCACATAAATCCCGGGTTTTTGATTTGACCTACTTTTCAAGGTCATAGAGGTCAAAGTTCAAAATTCACTGTTTGGTGGCACATTTCATGGCTATTTGACATAGAGTGTTGTGATTTGGTGTGAAGATATATCTAGGCACCCTGCACAAATGCACCAAATTTCAACCCGATCGGACTTCAAATATGGCCGCCAGGAAGCCATCTTGAAAAATGGACTTTGACCCACATTTTATAAATATGAGTAGGTAGGATGTTTTAACCTTGTCAAACTATGTATCTAGGTACCATATAAATATATGGTAAATTTCAGTCAGATTCGACGTCAAATATGGCCGCCAGGGAGCCATCTTGAAAAATGGACTTCGACCCACACCTCATAAATAGTGGTAGCTAGGATGCTTTAACCGTGCCTAAATATGTGTCTTGGTACTGCCTACTTATATGCCAAATTTCGGTTCGATTGGACTTCAACATGGCTGCCAGGCGGCCATCTTGAAAAATTGACTTTGGCCATGTCTCACCGGTAGTAAATGTTACGATGTTTCAATGTTGTCTAAATATCTATGCAAGTATCCTGTACATTCCTGCTAAAATTTCAGTCCCAACGAACCAGGTGGCCATCTTGAAAAATTGAATTTTTGACATCTGTGACCTAGGGCAGGAAAGTACTTCTTGGTGTGTTCAGCTTTATCCTATCTGTCCTGATCCTTCATCATGAGAGTCACAGTACGGAGACTTATCACAGAGGTGAGCACAATGGCCCTGGCCATTTCATTCCAGTAACTTCAATGTTTTTATGATGTTGAATGACGTTGTACATCTTTTTTTTTCTCCAGTCTAAGTTTTCTTCTTTTGTATTGCAGCCGTCATGTTCCAAGAAACCTTGCTCCAAGGTCACACTTTGTGCGAGAAACGAATCTTCTGCCTTTAGTTTCATCTTCGTCGTGTTGAGAATATCCTAGGTGAGTGTAATCGATTTCTCATACTGGTATTCGATCTCCATTTCCCAATTTCACTTGCTGGTGACACTTTTAAATTTTTTCTTCATGTGCATCCTACTTCACTGATGGGTTTTCTCCTGTTTTGAGAAGTCTTATACTTCTCATGACATGAAAAGTCAATTTAAAGGCTTCGTGTCCTAGAGGCAGCCGAATCATATGCATTTGATGGTCTCATTACCAGATGGGTTGGCATGAGAATGTAACTCTGTTGTATTGCAAGTAAAATACACTATAAACATCAACATTTGAGCCCAAATCCGAAGGTTATCAGTTGCTGTCGCCACCTGTGACCACACTGATGAGCCACACAGCAGCAGCCTTTAGGGTCCCTTTAAGCGAACTAGTGATGCAAATTGAAAATAAATTCATTCACGTCAAGGGAAGGTTTCAAAGGGATCTGTCACATCGAATTTGGTAGGAGAGATTACTCCTTTTTTAACTTAACATTTTTTCCTATTTTCATCATTTTCTATTTTCACTCTTTTTTGTCAATTACATATTACATGTTCCCCTTTCCTCTCTTTTCAGATGCCATCCAAGGAACTCAAGTCTCTCCTCCTTTGCTCTACCTCTTCAAATAAAACGTTATTTTAGATTTAGTTTGCACCAAGTGCAATCTGATATCAGACAGACTGAGAAACGAACTGTCAAATGCAAATTCCTTACGTTGATCGCCAGTGGTGCCACGTTTTGTGAAGTTGACAACGTTTCCTTCCTCGTGATGACAGGGCTTTGCAAGTGCGGGATTGATGCCAAAGTAAGTTTGGTTCATAAATCGGAATTGATGATGACAGAATTGATGAGGGTGTGGGGAGTCGATGAATGCAAGATGAACAGCCACACCTTTTTGAAGGATCAGTTCCAGGAAGGCTTCTCATCCCTGGCAACTATTTGTGGAACATGGCATGTGGTTGTCTATAAAACTAAGACCTAAGACTTTATATGAAGCTGAGATCCCACAACAACCACATTTTCGCACATTTCTCTTCGTGCAGATGACAATCCTGTTTGTTTTTCATTTGAGAGAAAGCAATCTACCTGTTTCCCATGTAACTTGAATGTCTTTATGATGTTGAATGACGTTTTCTACATCTTTAAGTTTTCTTCCTTTGTATTGCAGCCGTCATCTTCCAAGAAACCTTGCTCCGAGGTCACGCTTTGTGAGAAACTAATCTTCTGCCTTTAGTTTCATCTTCGTCGTGTTGAGAATATCCTAGGTGAGTGTAATCGATTTCTCATACTGGTATTCGATCTCCATTTCCCAATTTTACTTGCTGGTGACACTTTGAAATTTGTTCTTCATGTGCATCACCACTTCACTGATGGATTTTCTCCTATTTTGAGAAAACCTATACTTCCCATGACTTGAAAAGTGAATTTAAAGGCTTCCTAGAGGCAGCCGCCTCGTATTCATTTGATGGTCTCATTACCAGATCGGTTGACATGAGAATATAACCCTGACATGTATTGTATTGCAAGTAAAATACACTAAACATCAACATTTGATCCCAAATCCGAAGGTTGTCAGTTGCTGGCGCCACCAGTGATGAAGTGACCGCACTGATGAGCCACACAGCAGCAGCCTATAGGGTCCCTTTAATACCGAACTAGTGATGCAAATTGAAAATAAATTCATTCACGTCAAGGGAAGGTTTCAAAGTGATCTGTCCCATCGAATTTGGTAGGATAGATTACTCCTTTTTTAGCCGATCACTCTTTTTTGTCAATTATTATATGTTCTCCTTTCCTCTCTTTTCAGATGCCATCCAAGGAACTCAGGTCTCTCTTGCTTTGCTCTACCTCTTCAAATAAAACGTTATTTTAGACTAAGTTTGCACCAAATGCAATCTGATATCAATAAGACTGAGAAACGAACGGTCAAATGCCAATTCCTTACGTTGATCGCCAGTGGTGCCACGTTTTGTGAAGTTGACAACGTTTCCTTTGCCTCGTGATGACAGGGCTTTGCAAGTGCGGGATTGATGCCAAAGTAAGTTTGATTCATAAATCGGAATTGATGATGACAGAATTGTGGAGGGTGTGGGGAGTCCATGAATCCATGATAAACAGCCACACCTTTTATTAAAGGATCAGTTCCAGGACGGCTTCTCATCCCTTGCAACTATTTGTGGAACATGGCATGTGATTGTCTATAAAACTAAGACCTAAGACTTTATATGAAGCGGAGACCCCACAACAACCACATTTTCCCACTGGTGCAGATGACAATCCTGTTTGTTTATCATTTGAGAGAAAGCAATCTACCTGTTTCCCATGTATTAAACGTGTTGAATGACGTTTTTATACAACTTTTTTCTCTAGTTATCTTCTTTTGTATTGCAGCCGTCATCTTCCAAGAAACTTTGGTCCGAGGTCACGCTTTGTGAGAAACGAATCTTCTGCCTTTAGTTTCATCTTCGTCGTGTTGAGAATATCCTTGGTGAGTGTAATCGATTTCTCATACTGGTATTCGATCTCCATTTCCCAATTTCACTTGCTGGTGACACTTTGAAATTTTTTCTTCATGTGCATCACTACTTCACTGATGGGTTTTCTCCTATTTTGAGAAATCGTATACTCCTCATGACTTGAAAAGTCAATTTTAAGGCTTCCTAGAGGCAGCGTCTTAGTATGCAATTGATGGTCTCATTACCAGATCTGTTTCCATGAGAATGTAACTCTGACATGTGTTGCAAGTAAAATACACTAAACATCAACATTTGAGCCCAAATCCGAAGGTTGTCAGTTGCTGGCGCCACCAGTGGTGAAGTGACCGCACTGATGAACAAACACAGCAGCAGCCTATAGGGTCCCTTAAATACCGAACTGGTGATGCACATTGAAAATAAATTCATTCACATCAAGGGAAAGTTTCAAAGTGATCTGTCCCATCGAATTTGGTATGATATATTTACTCCTTTTTTTTAGCCGAACATTTTTCCTATTTTCTATTTTCTATTTTTGTCAATTATTATATGTTCTCCTTTCCTCTCTTTTCAGATGCCATCCAAGGAACTCAAGTCTCTCCTCCTTTGCTCTACCTCTTCAAATAAAACGTTATTTTAGATTTAGTTTGCACCAAATGCAATCTGATATCAAACAGACTGAGAAACGAACTGTCAAATGCAAATTCCTTACTTTGATCGCCAGTGGTGCCACGTTTTGTGAAGTTGACAACGTTTCCTTGGCCTCGTGATGACAGGGCTTTGCAAGTGCGGGATTGATGCCAAAGTAAGTTTGATTCATAAATCGGAATTGATGATGACGGAGGAGGGTGCGGGGAGTCGATGAATGCAAGATGAACAGCCAAACCTTTTACTGAAGGACCAACTGGACGATGGCTTCTCACCCTCGGCAACTATTTGCGAAACATGGCGTGTGTTGTCTATAAAACTGAAGGCGCTAATCCACCAGACAGGTTATGTCAACACTTTCTGTCACCCAACTCTTGACAGAAATGTCAAACGTCTATCTACTTCAAATTAAAAAGTCTGCCTGAGTCATTTGTTACTACTATACGACATAATCTTTCCACTTGACAGTAAGTTCTCTGAGACAAACCTCCAAAACTTTTTCTACATTCTCGAAAATACCTGTCGTTTCGTTGTCTACTAGAGATTTTCTCTCAGACAGCAACTTCTAACAGTGAAAACTGTCTAGTGGAGTAGCGCCTTGACCTAAGACTATAAAGCTGAAACCCCAACTACAAAACTGAGGACGAATTGGGGTAGTGTGATAAAGGCTATCACTGATTGGCAGCTGATCATAAACTCAATGGCCAACATTCTGCCCAGTCACTTTGATGTTTGCACTGTTGGGGTGAAGTTTTTGTCTGCATAGACGTGCATATACATGTACTGTAGGTACTAGTAATCATCCAGTGCATGTGACAGTTGCTTCCTTGTTCGTCAGACGCTTATGTTAACTCTTTAGGACCTTTCTAATGGGAAATGTGGTGGTAACTTGTAATGTATGGGATGGTGCGTTAAACCTTCTGGGACAGCCTGTACATACACTCCTCCCTGTCCATCGTCTTACTTTATTCATTTTTCATCCAACATCCTTGTGAACGGGACACACCTTACCTATCACTCTTAGAATATTTTAACGATGGTCGTCGAACTTTTGGATTGTTGTATTTCAAGGTTTTTTTCTTGATTTCAGTCGTCAACTTGCGTGTTCTGACCTGAGCTGCCTGTACGCTTCATGCCAGCCCTGAATTTGATCTTCTACCACCCACCCAACTTCCTGTTCGTATCCACATCCGTACGGCACCATTAAGTGGAGAGTAATATTTATGTAAGTAGACTTGAATTTTCATTCATCATCGATAGTCGCATGATATGTTTTCTTGACGGACAATAGATTGATACGTGAAAGACAGTGTCGCCAGCAGTGGTCAGTGGAGCCAAGGTTGAGTATTGCCCTGCTGGCGGATTTCTTTCCTGATTCTTTCAACAAGTAGGCTACACTGTGCATTTTGTAGTTACTCTTATAGCCACGAGAGGGACACTTTTTAGCTCACTTGCGGTGAGCTCTTGTCGTCGGTCAGCGTCCGTCGTCGTCGTTCTAGCAGGGCACGTTTCGTAACCACTGGAGCTATTGATCTGAAACTTGGTACATGTACATATATACCCCTAGGTCAGATGACCTATGATACCAAGTTTCGGTCCGATTCGACTGTTAGCTTTGCCACCAGGTGGCGGAAACCCGAAACACAAAAAGTGCAATAACTCCTGAACTAATCACTGGATCACCTCCAAATTTTTATCATAGGTGTATCTAATGAGGGTACATTACATACGTAACGGGTTTTTTATTTGACCTACTTTTCATGGTCACAGAGGTCAAAGTTCAAAATTTTGCCTTTAAGTGGCACGTTTCGTAACCGCAGGTGCTATTGACCTGAAATTTGGTACATATATACCCCTAGGTCAGATGGCCAATGACACCAAGATTCAGTCCGATTTGACTGGCCACCAGGTCCGATTTGACTGGCCACCATTGGCCACCAGGTGGTGGAAACCAAAAACACAAAAAGTGCAATAACTCCTGAACTAATGACTGGATCACCTCCAAATTTTTATCATAGGTGTATCTAATGAGGCTACATTACATACATAACGGGTTTTTTATTTGACCTACTTTTCGTGGTCACAGAGGTCAAAGTTCAAAATTTTGCCTTTAAGTGGCACGTTTCGTAACCGCAGGTGCTATTGACCTGAAATTTGGTACACCCCTAGGTCAGATGACCTATGACACCAAGTTTCGGTCCGATTCGACTCTTAGCTTGGCCACCAGGTGGCAGAAACCAAAAACACAAAAAGTGCAATAACTCCTGAACGAATGATGGGTCACCTCCAAATTTTTATCATAGGTGTATCTAATGAGGGTACATTACATACCTAACGGGGTTTTTTATTTGACCTACTTTTCGTGGTCACTGAGGCCAAAGTTCAAAATTTTGCCTTTAAGTGGCACGTTTCGTAACCACAGGTGCTACTGACCTGAAATTTGGTACATATATACCCCTAGGTCAGATGACCTATGGCACCAAGTTTCGGTCCGATTCGACTCTTAGCTTGGCCACCAGGTGGCGGAAACCAAAAACACAAAACGTGCAATAACTCCTGAACTAATGATTTGATCACCTCCAAATTTTTATCATAGGTGTATCTAATGAGGGTACTTATTCATTACATACCTAACGGGTTTTTTATTTGACCTACTTTTCGTGGTCACAGAAATTTTTGATTTGACGGACTTTTCAAGGTCACACAGGTCAAAGTTCAAAATTTTGTCATTTGGTGGCGCGTTTAATAACTGCTTGAGCTATTGATTTGAAACTTGGTACATATACACCCCTATGTCAGGTGACCTATGACACCACACTTTTCAGTCTGATTCGATTCTCCCCTTGGCCACCAGGTGGCCAAAACCAAAGCTCAAAGTGCAGTAACTCCTGAACTGTAACTTGGATTGTCTCCAAATTTTTATCAGGTGCATCTTATGAGGATACATGACCCTGGAACATTTCGATTTAACATTTGTCGTTTGTTTTTCTGGTACGTTCACCCAAGTGAGCACATAGTCCATGGAGCATTTCATTAGTTCACCTTCTCATTACTTGTCGTCCGTCGTTGTTAACATGATTGGCACATGATATAATATGACACATTGCAAGATATGAACTTGCTCAGTGAAATAATGGCAAACTTAGCAGGACGTATTTCGTAACCACTGGGGCGGTTATTGACCTGAATAGAAACTTTGTACTTGTATACCCCCAGGTCAGATGACCTGTCTGTACGACACCAAGTTTCGGTCCGATATGATTCTTGGCTTGGCCACCAGCTGGCCAAAACCGAAAACACAAAAAGTGCAATAACTCTGAGCTACTGGCTGGATCATCCCCAAATGTTTATCATAGGTACATCTAACAAGAATGCATTACGTATTTAACAGGTTGTTGATTTGGCGTATTTTTCAATGTTGAATGTTCAAACGCACCAACTGCAGCAGTTCATGAGATTAACAGGCCAAAGGTTATTTTCAAAGATGGCCGTCATATTTGATGCCCGATCGGGCCAAATTTGCTGTAGGCCTATACACTGAGGGTACCTCGATACATCACCAAACAAAATCACTACTCTCCAGGTCAAATGCCCAGGAAACGTGCCACCCGTGAAAACTAATGTGCGGAGAAGTATTACCCTAGGGTACATGTGTGTCGAGTTGGGAGTAAATAGCTCAAACGGTTTAGAAATGTGCTCTTGTTCTCATGGTTTTGTGTCGCCAGGCCCAAATTTTCAACAACTCCATGCTTACTGTAGCCCCTATCTTCGTACGTTCAACATGACTCCAGTAGGAAGTTTAAGAAATCAAACGATAAACGTTAACTTTACGACAACGTTACTTTTTGTTCCGAAAATGCAGAATCTGGTGAATTCGCAATATGAAAATAACGTTGTCGTAAAGTTAACGTTTATCGTTTGGTTTCTCAAACTCCCTATTATCAAAACTCCCACGTGAACCATTTACGCCGCCAGGCTTGTTTGTGGGTATTGTATTCGACGTACCGGTATTGAATAAGACCTAGATTTGCCTGATTTGGAATCAGATGCCTCAATAGCTCAGCAGCTAGAGCTTTCGCCTTGCAATCCTCAGGTCCCTGGTTCGAGACTCCCCTCTGGAACGTTTTCTTTCGCCTTTTCTGCGTCTTTGTTTTTCTTTTTTTCTTTTTACTGAAGATATTCTAAGTCCACGCCCGTACATATTACATATGTACATTGTATTTGTTGAAAGGTTCAGGGAAAAAATTGCGTGGAATACACTTAAAGGGAGACATCCGAAAGACATTGACTGGTGGACAGTCTTTGTTTTTGTTTTGATTAGTGTAGTGTCACCGCATGGCGCTGTGCGTTATGGCACAGGCCCCGAGAGAGCTATCAGTGAGTTTAGAACGCGTATCTAACCAAAAAACGCTAGACTGTAAAAAACACACCCACGAATTCGTGGGTGTGTTTTTTTAAAAACTATCGTTTTTTTGGTTAGATACGTGTTCTAACCTCACTGATAGCTCTCTCAGGGCCTGTGTTTTTGTACATGAATTGATTAGCGTAGTGTCACCGTCGATTATTAGATGGTGCTGTGCGTTATGGCAAAGAGCCGGCCGGGCAATATCTTTCGGATGTCTCCCTTTAAGTGGGACAGAGAACTGCTACTTAATTGAATCGACCATGTACCCACCAGTCTTTCAAATGGTAAATACCATACCCCGGTACTATTTTTCCAGCGGACAACTTATCCAGTCTCCGTCAGTAACGTTGGTTGATCCTAAATAAACTTTAATTTGCTTTTATTTATTCTTATTTTTTTCTTACATTGTATATTGCAGGTTGTGCAGATGTGGAACAGCATGCCTTCTTCCGTCTTTCTCGTATCTTGAAGTGGAGAATATCCTTGGTGAGTATCAGTCGATTTCCCGTGGTTGATGTCGATTTCACTCCCTGGCTGCTGTTGGAATTTCTTTTCATGTACATCACTACTTCTCCGATTGTACTTCTCGTTATACGAAAAATTGATCTAATACCGAAGTACATGTACATGTAGTTGCAGGCCTAGTGATGTACATTGAAAAGGAATTCATCAACAGCAAAAGGGGAGACTCGGGGAGTTTTTTTTCTCGACACTGTCCTCCACCATTAATGGCGAAAGGCAGTATTGCCATTGGTGGTCAGCGGAACCATGGTTGATGAATGTAATAGCTGTCCTCTACATAGTGCTATTGCTTCAATGGACCTAGTTTCCACCGATCACCATCGAATACTTCCTTTCATCGATTCTGGTGGTGGTGGACAGTATACTGTGTACTTTACAAGACTACATGTTGGTCTGTACCATGTGGCCACTACAGGATAGTTTTTTTTCTTCAAATCAACTTTAGCATTTCATTTTATGG
>NMRB01004235.1:13365-31284 GCA_002633025.1 Notospermus geniculatus
AATTCTGAAAATCTTTAGTTGCAACAAAAATAGACAACAAACTCGTTTTGTTTTGAGATTGTTGCACAGCATAACAGGACTTGCAACACTTAAAACAAGTTTTGAAAATGTTTTAGAAATGCTGCAGCAGCAACATTTCTTGAACATTTTCAAACCCTGTCTTAAGTGTTGCAAGTCCTGTTATGCTGCGTAACAATCTCAAAACGAGATTGTTGCACATTTTGTTGCAACTAAAGATTTTCAGAATTGTTTCCGAAAATAAAGTTGCAGTGTCGGCAGGGCTTAACTTACGGAGCGATAGTTGAGAAGTCTTCCGTTGATAGTATGTTTTTCCACTCTTCCTTGGCCGGAAAGGACTTTCACCTGGACATCAACCATTTCCTCCTCCTTGAACTGGAAAAGCGGAGTTTGTTCTTCAACTTCTCCTGTCCCTGTGCCTTGAACTGGATATTAACCCTTCCTCTTCGTCGAAGTCGTCGCAGCTGTAGATAGGACCGAGGGCGAGGGTGGAAGTGATGAACCCGAGCTGTCGTGGCCAGTTCGATTGTCCGAGATGCATTCGCCTGTCATTCGGAACTTCCGTGAGTCGAAACAAGAGACAAGTTCGTAAGACTGTGGGCCGGAGTCCCGCAGCGTGGGCATACTTTTCCAAGTCGGTTCACTCTGCGGGACTTCGGCCGAATCCTTGTCCGTTGTCATCGTTCACAGTCCCTGGCCACGAACAGCTGTGAAAAAAGAGCAGAAGCTTCCAAGATTAGGATAAATGACAAGAACAAATAAGAAAATTAACGAAAAATTAATATTCAAGAACAATTCAACAAGAAGATCATTACAGTGTGTTTACAGCGTGACTGTCCAACGCCACCAGTAGCCATCGGGAGAGCTACAGGCAATTATTAAAGTTGCTGATCATTTCTCTGAAAACAAAGTCACTGTGGAACGCCACAAGCGGCCATTGGGAGAGTCAATGTCAACGTCATCACCTCGAAATAGACAACGATGCAATCCATGTCAAAAGTTCGTTCCTCGTGTCAAAAGTTCGTTCCTATGTACGGCTTTTGTTCGTGTACGGCATTCGTTCCTGGTGTTTTCTCCACATTAGCGATTATCAGCTCAAGTCCAGCAGAACCAATAAGAAAGGCAGCTGAGCACATCTGCAACGGTCACGTGGCGCTCAAAATCTCGTCATGATGGCGTAATTATTGGTAGCCCCAGCCTGAAAAAAGGTATATATTTAATTAAGTGAAACGACCTCCATAAAGCACAGATTACAGCACTTCTGTAATGATGTTCAGGAAACGGCATCAAAAGAGGAGTGTGGTATGTTAATTTCGACCCACTGATTGAGAGGTACCGAGGGGATTGCAATGACGTCATGGGGTCAAAGGTCATCGTAGTCGATGACGTCATTCAAGATGGCGGAATCCCCACTACTGGGGATTCCTACTAAAATGATCTTGAAAAACGGGCTCGAGTATGGTATAGCGGGCCCGGCCGTAGGAAGTGCACTGAGTGTGTGCACGGAAAAAGCGGCAATGTATGCAGATGTGTACCCAAGGAGACCATTACTTACATAACGTTGTGTCGGTCCATCATCCTTATGTCGGTCCATCATCCTTCATGACTCCGAACAGATCCGCCATCTTGGCTCGCGAGACCTCGCGAGAACACGTAGTTTCAACAAAAGTTCCGAGTTCATCAGTCGAATGCCATTAACTGACACAGAATGTTCAGTACATTGTCCCGAGAATTTGATTGACAAAGTTCACACTTTGCAAGTTTCATGAAAACCACAACGTCCGAATAATTGTTCGAAACTTCCAAAGAGTCACGTGGACAAGATCAAGTTCCCAATCAAGAAGTCGAAGAACGGATCCGCCATCTTGGCTCGTGACATCACGATCGGGAGACCTCGCGAGAACACGTTTCAACAATTCCGAGTCCACCGAATGTTCACGGCATTTTCCCGAGAATTTGATTGGCAAAGTTTGGCAAAGTTGACACTTTTCAAGTTTCATGAACACCACAAAGCCCGAATAATTGTTCGAAACATCCTCCACCGTCGACAGGATCAAGTTCCCAATCGAGACGTCGAAGAACGGATCCGCCATCTAGGCTCGTGACATCATGAGACCCCCGCCATCTTGGTTCGTGACATCACGAGACCTCGCGAGAACACGTAAGGTTTGAACATCAGTTCCGAGTCCATCCAGTCACGAGTTGCTGCCACACACCACGTGGGTCGTACATCACCATGACCGCTGAAAATTGAAACAGGATGTCAATAAATGAATGCCGAGTATTTTCCATAATGTCCGGGCATATTCTCACGTGGTTGACCTCGTGACTCACCATGACCACAGAACCGCAGTCTTCGGATCACATGACTGAGTGGTGTGACGTCACCTATCATGTGATCACCCCATTATCCCATTCTGCTTTGGAATGCCAGCTGGTGCGGACGCGTCCCTGCGCGCTCTGGTAATGTGTTCTCGTATACACGTTCCTAGCTGGCATACAAGGTAGAATAGAATCCTGGGGACGGTAATCTCATCGAGAGACAGCACATGGTGGAAATTTTGAGGGAAAGGCCACACTGAAGCGGTGGAAATTTTGAGGGAAAGGCCACACTGAAGCGAGTCAGTTGTGCAGTCAAGATATGCCATGATTAGGAGGTCTCGCAAGATGAACATACCCGGACACTCGGGGAACGATTAGGGCGCGCTCATATCGAACGCTAGTCGAATTGCTTCATGAAACATAAAATTTACAAATAATTAGGCCTACATGTAGACGGTCGTTCAAATTCGGAAATTCGATCAAGAAGAACAACCTTTTACATTTTGGACGGGCGTAAACGCCCGGTGTAACGTTTTTCAGTGAGGCCCGTATGCCAGTGCGACATTACAATAGATTGTAATAGTCCGTTCCCCAGCGTGTTCCGAAGAATGGGAATCACACAGAGAAACGGCCACACTGAAAAACGTTACACCGGTCTACCGTCCACCCAATCCAGCACTTTTGCGTCCCGTGATGCCTGACGTAGTGCTGCCTTTCGGGGACGAACATCGCCACCAGGAACGCCGGAAAGGAGGCGGGTCTTGCCACATGAAATAAGAAAGGTGACACAAGCATGAGTGCAGAGATTCATTTGCGGCCACCCTTTAGCTCGGCGTGGGGAAGGCACGACTATCAAGGTAGTCACTTCTACCTGATGAAGACGGCGACGCAGTCGTCGTGATTTCTTGAATACGGAAATTGGAACGACCTTTACCGAACTCCACGAATAAAACGGAATTTCCCATTGCATCAGGACGAGGCGAATTGGGCTTCCTTTACATATACATGTAGAAGAATACGGTATTCAAAATCGCCGGTTAGCAAAGGCTTCAAATGGATTCACTGCCGTGTAGCCATTGTTAACCGGCGTTTTCGTACACCGTATACTGCTATTAAGGAAGCATTAGCGGGCAAAATACCCTACATGTCTAAAATTTGGAAATTCGTCTCGGCAGAAATTGTAAAAGAAGCCAGGATACTCACCGTCATATTCAGTGTTGGTAAGGATTTACATGCGAGGAAGATCCTGCCTGTAGCTCATGTCTGCGGAAGGTTCCGCCGCCCGAATGAACAGCGCGAACTGAGGTGGCGAGGTGTTCAAACGTGGGCCAATCCACGCTCTCGATTTCAAAATTGACCAACCACAAAGCAGCACGTCACTCACGCAAACAAGTGGCGTGGTCACCCGACCTGCACCAAATGGCGCGAAGGTCACAAGTGCGTTTGAACTCGGGAAAGAGACTATGGTTCTGATTTCCAGTATCTTTTGTAAGTCATATAATTAAGGGCTATTTTTAGACCAGCTATACAAAAGGTCCTTTAATCTGAAGGTAATCTGTCTGAATAAAAAGTTTCGATAAACAAAATTAACCAATGAGCGCAGGTCTCTCACGAACAATGCGAGTGTCACGTGAAACGCATAATAATCCCGGATCCAACCTTTGCATTTTTTCAAAAGGACGAGATGACGTGGAAAGAATTAGAAATCAGATTTGTTTAAATCGGTTTCACATAATCCGATGACCACCCCACCTAAAAGAACTGACCAATGACCATTGGCCTTTCGGAGAAATACCTTTGATTCTTTGTGGATTATTCACAATGACCAAGGTTGAATTTGCTTGAGCGTATCATTCAAACTGCGCAAAATGTGGGGCGAATGAAATTGATAATAGGGAGGTTAAGAAATCGTCTCGCTAACGGTAACGCTTACGTTAAAGTAATTTTTTGCAAAGTTAAAGTAATAATTTTACATTGCAATTACTGAGTTTAAGAAATCGTCCCGCTAACGGTAACGCTAACGATAACGTTATTTTTTACATTGCAAATGTACGTCAGAAATAGTGTTCGCGTTAAGGCTGATTCATACTCCGTCCGGATTTTGCGCCGACTATGATCAATTTCACTGCGTGTGCACATTCACGTCGTGGAAACCTGCGATCAGTTTCATGCGCTTGACGTTCCGCAAGCGAGTATGAATCAGCCCTTAAGCTTAGCGCACATGTCCGACAAATCTCAATGCGTTAGGGGTGTCTGTTAAAATCGACTGTCCTGGCTGAATGACGAGTCGACAGCGTTTGATCAGTCGACTTTAAAAACACCCCTACCTAACGGATCGAGTTTTGTCGGACATGTGCGCTAAGCGTTAGGCTAGGGATACACTGAACGCGATTTACCCATCGCGCGCGTTGTTTCTTTGTTATTTCATGCCGCAATGCCTCCGAAACAAAAGAGATTTGTGCGAAAATCGCGCGCGATGGGTAAATCGCGTTCAGTGTATCCCTAGCCTTAGTGTTATCGTTAACGGAGCGACTCTAAACTCTCGAATATTCGATACACCTACACTCAGTGAGACATGGTTGTTATGCAACAATCCAGGGGACTTTTGATTTCGGCTGATGAGGATTATGACATACACCTGTTCAAAAGTATTCATACCCTTGTCCTTCTGAGGCATCTGTTTTTCATGGTTCAGGTATTTTGCCACTCCCAAGGTGTGCCCTGTTCGTCCCTGCAATGTTATGCAACAATTCCATGTCATGTTGGTTTCCAGAAAGTTCCTTGGCCCTATAAATTGAGGGGCATTGGTGAGGTCGCAGTCAGTTCCAAGTCATCGGCAGATTCTCCACCATGGTCAAGCAGAAAGAACTGAGTGAGGACCCAACGTCGCGTATTGTGGATGCACACAAGGATGGTTTGGGCTACAAAGCAATATCCAAGCGTTTTCAGGTCCATGCAGCCACAGTCCAGAGCATCATTAAGAAGTTTAAAACGTTCCACACAGTGAAGAACCTGGAAAGACCCGGAAGGAAGTCTAAAGCTGCTTTTCCACGAGACGTTTGCGGACGCGATTTCGGTGGCGGGAGCGGGTGCGGGTAAGGCTAGGGATACACTGAACGCGATTTACCCATCGCGCGCGATTTTCGCACGAATTTCTTTTGTTTCGGAGGCATTGCGGCATGAAATAACAAAGAAACAACGCGCGCGATGGGTAAATCGCGTTCAGTGTATCCCTAGCCTAAAACAGCCAAAGGGAAATACGTTGGGTCGATTTTTTCCACCCGCGCCCGCCTCCTATTCCGCGCCCGCAAACGCCTCGTGGAAAAGCAGCTTAAGGCCGCTTTTCCACCGCTTTTCCACGAGACGTTTGCGGGCGCGGAATAGGACGCGGACGCGGGTAGAAAAGATTGATCCAACGTATTTCCCTTTAGCTATTTCACCCGCACCCGCGCCCGCTTCCTGTTCCGCGCCCGCAAACTTCTCGTGGAAAAGCAGCTTAAGGCTGCTTTTCCACGAGACGTTTGCGGGGGCGGAATAGGAGGCGGGCGCGGGTGGAAAAATTCGAGCCAACGTATTTCCCTTTAGCAGTTTCACCCGCCACCGAAACCGCGTCCGCAAACGTCTCGTGGAAAAGCGGCCTTGGTCTCAGCCGGGCACGCGAGAAAATTGCAGGCCGCCACCATCGACCCACGTATCACAACCAAGGAGATGTTGCAGGGCCTCGGCGACAAGGGAACCAGGATCTCAAGACAAACACTCCAGATGACATTGAACAGGGGCGGGACTCGATGGATGTCGACCACGGAAGACTCCCGCAAACCCAACCACACAAGATCGCGTCTGAACTTCGCCAGAGGTCACCTGGATGAAGACGAGGCATTTTGGTTGTCGATTCCATGGTCAGATGAGATCAAGATGGAGCTCTTCGGGCACAGATGTTGCTTACGTTTGGCGAAAGAAGAGTGAAGCTTTCAAACCAAAGAACATGGTGCCAACTGTCAAGCATGGAGGAAGCATAATGCTGTGGAACCGGGAACCTCGTTAAGGTCGACGGCATCATGCGGAAGGACCAGTACACGGAGATCCTCCAGGAGAACATCCGACAGTCTGCTACGAAACTTGGAGTAATGGGCCAAAATCCCCAGTTAATGCATGGGCTGGGGTCCCGTGTGCATAAGTTGTACCCCAAGTTACTGTACCGTTCCTGAGAGGAGTTTAGATATTATAAGAATCTTGGGTAGACTTTCTCCAAACCCGGCAGCAGGCGAGAAAGAAGCCTAAAGTTAGGGTACTGGAAATAAAAGACAGTCAAAAATGATATCGGGTCATATCAATATTGTGTCGAAATGTAGGTCCGAGTGAACTGCAAGAAAATATGCGGCCCAAAGACAGATTTGGCCCATGGGCCCCCTACAAAAGGGGTTAAAGGGAAAATCGAAAATTTGACCCCTTGCCATTCAGCCAATAAAAGTTGATCATTTGCACTCGGATAAGTTATACCTTCATTTTGATACCCATCTTGACATCGTTACTTTGGCCCAAGGTCCTTAAGGGTCAAAACGGGTAAAAGGGTCGAAAAAGGACATGTGTATACCCGGTTAGATCGTATGTCAAGATGGGTATCAAAAAGGTGTTGCTTATCCGAGTGGAATTGATCAACTTTTATTGGCTGAAGTTGCCTCTGAAGCCAATGGCAAGGGGTCAAATTTTGGATTTTCCCTTTAACCCCTTTTGTAGGGGCTCACGGGCCAAATCTGACTTTGGGGCGCATATTTTCTTAAAGTACAGAGCGTCTCAAAAAAAATGTTACCATTTTNCCCCCCCCCCCAGCCCATGGACTACCAGGAAACATGCCGTAACCTGGTAGTAAAGTACATGTACAGAGACGTCTTGAATCTGTAATTGCAAATAAAGGCTACGCCATTGATTATTAAGTCGTGTAATATAAACCGGGAATGAATACTTCTGAACATGAAATGTTTTGCAAATTTGTGAAATAAGCAGAAATAATCATCAGAAATACATATGCTGTGAAAGCCTGTTGTAGGCCTAACCGTTTTGTGTAATTTGTTGTAGAATAAATGGAATCTGGAAAGAAACACAACTGCCAGGGGTATGAATACTTATGAGCACAACCGTATTCCACCTCTGCATTTTGTGACGACTCTGCGTGAATAGTGCTTCTAATTTTAAAAAAGAATCTATACATGCATCTATATGCCTACATACAATAAGAGAACAGCATCCACATGCCTACATACAATGAGAGAACAGCATCCACAAGTAATGAATGGTGATGTGATTTTGTGTAGGCAAGGTATGAGTCTGTGTTTATAGCAAATAAAAACCGGCAAAAAGTTTCAAGATGGTTTCGACATAGAATTCCAGGTCACCTTTAGGATTTCTATTTTTACACTGCTGAAGGGGAATTCCAGGGATTTTCCAAGGAATACCCCCGCCAAGTATTTAGCTAGGCCTCCAGCTGTTGTTGGTAGGCTTTCCCTCAGCTTCTCACCTTAGGGGATCGATAAAGTCATACTTCGCGGCTTTATTTTTCACCTTGAAATTTGGCAGGATCGGAGGTGAGGCACTATCAATCCTGATGCAACTGGTAGTTGGGGGGTCTACCCTATGTGGCCCGGGTTCTATGTGGCCAGTGTTCTATGTGGACCGGACTCGAATGTAAGTTGCAAGTTGTAAATAAAATAACTGCAACTTGCATTTAGTTGAAAACAATCAACAAATTGTTTTTCTTCCGCTGTATGTGTGGACACAATCACCGATTGCCACGAGTACTTCTTCGCTAGTGTTTTATGATACACTGGCCGTTTTTACGGCGTCTGTTCGACGTCTTTATAGATCCACAATGTCTCGTAACTTCCTGCCTCATTATCGCCTTCTGAATATAATTTGCAGGTTCCACCATCATCTAAATTTTCCACGAAGGCACATCGTGTATCTCTACCACATTCCACTAAACAACGAATTCTTGTAAGACCCTCAATTGTTTTGTAGGCTACACCTGTCGTATTGGCCTCCTGTAGTTCGAAGTCGCGGGGCTCTGAAAGTAACATGTATTGATTGGTCATATCAACTGAAAGAGTGGAATTTGCCGTCGAAATATCCTGTAGGAATCCTGGCGCCAAGAGGGCTACATGTATCTAATTGGCGTTTGGTGTCATCTGCGAATAGCGTAAAATGTCAGCAGCACAGAATGCAGTGAGGCAGTATATCATTTGGATCGCTGTGGCCTGATTTTCGATACATGCAGCATGACTGATTAATAGCCTTTTAGGTCAAAGAAAAGGTGTAACAGTGGAACAAGTCGGAAAAAAGCATTCCTACCTGTAACCAGCATTTCTGGAATTAAAACAAAAGAGAAAGATGTTAGTGAAGCCTGAACAGCAAAACTTCTGTAGATTCCACGTTTGCCGTAAACTGCTGGGCGAAAAGTTCGGATTTTCACTGGTAAATAAGAACGAACATTCTTATATTTCCGTATATAATAAGCATTTGTGCAACACATTGTTTTTTTAAGTATGACTGCAAACGACGAATGGTGCAAAAAGTTGTCAATGCCCACTTCCTTTTACATGCATGCACTTGCCTGATCTGTTGTACAACCTGTACATCTTGTTTCCTTGGAGATCAGCTCGCCATTCTGATGATGCATCACAGTATGCATTCTTGATGTGGCACTTAGAATCTTCAAACTGGAATCCATGACAGTCCCGTAACGCCGAACATTCAGCCATGCAGGTATCGAGGTTGTAACCAGTATGGGTGACTTTCGTGTGTGATGAACAGAAGCCGAAGGTCAAATCAACGTCCGGTGCTGCAACAGAAGAGTTTCATTTCGGCAGAAATATTAAGAGGAATTAGGGGTGACAACAACTGCAATAGGAAACGTAAACTCATAGGTGGGTATAGCGTCACCCCATTCCTTAGCCTGTGCATAATGAAGTATGAGGTTCACCCTCACACAGGGATGGACAACGCCCGTGACAGAGATACATGTAGTCCTACAACTCAGTCCTCTTTGGGCTAAGGGTAAAGGTACATGTAGAACTTACTGTTGTAATCTCTTGTGCATTCTGTGGCAATACCTGTAAGAAGATTTGTTGCCTTTGAACTTTTACATGAAATGCACATGACATACACGAAAGTAGAGGTGTGCATCTGTAAGCATCAGAGATAGCATTAACGTACATGTAGCTACCTGTTGACCAATCAGCGAAGTGATGGACAAAGTCAAGATGGTGGTTACTCCATATCGATCTCAGCATTTGTGCCACATTGTGATCCAGTGTACTGACTACCTCCTATAAACAGGGCTTCAGGTGTAATTATCAGCATAAAGTCCCTATAAGATGCTTTACTGCTCGCAGGATTTTGGTTTGATTAGAAGCAGTGTAAAATGGACAGCAGTCTACATAGTAAATGTATGCACTTCATGTCCTTCCCTTTAGTCTGAACTTTTGATAAGGTTCTTCTAACAGCTCCATTGTTACTTCATTATGGGAAGCCAATTTCTATGTTTGATATTGTCTTGGTGAAGTTTGAGCAAAGTAACCAACACAATAAATCAGTACAAACAGAATGATTGGAGAGTTCGTGGGACCCATTTTAATGGAAAACTAGAACTGTGAAATTTGCTTGACAGCAAATTTGATGGTGCCTACATCAGAAAATGGACAAGAATGAAGAAGGGCAAGGAGGGCTATGACTCTGTGGCACATCAGGAGAGGGGAGGAGAGGGGCCTGCCTTCAGAGACCAGAGGAAGGGTAAAGTGGCGGAGACGGAGACGGATCCATCATTCGTACCTGAACCAAACGAAAAACAAAAACAAACCAAGGGAAATATCGAAGTTCATCAGTTCAGAATAAAAACCTCTTCAAATTCACTTTTTGAAACATTTTTTGAAACAATCAAACCTTTCAGACCTGGATACAAATATTGACTACTCGATGGTACTGCTTGATTTTGAGGTCATTGAGTAGTTTTCTTGGAATCGTGTGCCAATTGAGTGCGGAAGAAGATAGATAGATAGACAGACAGAAAGAAATAAAAATTTCCTACCGTACCTACTCAGTGATATCAAGATGGTCCCTACGTTGACAATGTAGGGACCATAATGAGTGAGTCAACCAGAGGTGGTCTAACAATCTTTTCCAGAGCTGTACATGTATATGTGCAGAGTAGTACGTACTTGAATTCCTCAAAAAATACTTGTGACTCCTTGTACCCTTGGAATCCACTGGACACTCCTCCGAGAAGAGAGAACACAGTTTTTCGTGGTACTGAAATCCAAGGCAGTAATAGGAAGTGGAGCAGAGGACTTGGCAGGCTATCAGAGGTACATCCTCTTGCTTTTGATAGGCGTTTAGGTTACATTTGTCCTCTCTCAGTACGAACTTGCATAACCCGCCTGAAAATGCCATGATAGAAAATGCTTAAAAAAATAACTCAAAGAATGGCTCACAAGTCACTCACCAGCATATACTGCTTTGTACAGTACATGAGTACGGTACATGTATATACGCGTACCTAATGTTCAAACATTTAAGGAAGCATTTTGAAGACAAAATCAGTGCCGACTTTCTCAAACTAGGGGCTACTTGCTGTTTCGGTTTGTTAAAGTGAAAAATATAATCGTCGTTCACAAGTTCTTGATGCCCCTGATGATTCAGTAACCATCTACAGGTCAGCTACTGCAGGACTGAAAATCAGTCAACATAAAGCACGAATGCCTTAAATGGTATCAGCTCCCAGAATTATTACGTTTCCGTGTCAATCTTACCCTTCTTGGGCTCACAGGAATCTGTAATGAAAAAAAGCATTTATCTACTTAATATCTACTCAGCAACACACGTTCCGAAACCTAATCCATTCTTTACATGATTCAAACTGAAGGAAATATCGGCATACATGTATACCTGCGAAATTCTATGAGACAAATATGGCTTAGGGACAGATGAACCTGTATTTTGTTGAAAAGGAAGACATGTTTTGAAGAGAAGGCTTCGAAATTTCAACACCAAGGTGGGGCCGATTCCGACGTGAATACCGGATGCAAATTGGTAGACTGTTAGAAAAGAAACAGAAGAATTTAACAGAATTTTCTGGCAGCAGAGTTTCAGGCACTTTCTGTGAAATTACAGGAGCCATTTTTTTAAAGGCATTGCATCTGAACGAATAACCTTCGTTTTATTTTACACCTAGGAGGGACCTTCCAAACAAAAGGTCATGGGCATGACATAATATTCCTGTGGCCCTGAATCCTTTCTGTAAATTTACAGAAAGTGCTTGAAACTCTGCTGCCCGGACTATTCTGTAGAATCTTCTGTTTTTTCTAACAGTGTTAGAATCTTACCTGGTTTTACAAACTGGTTAAATTCAAGTGGCTGGTTAGCATTGACAAGCTCGTTTGGCTGACACACACGGTTAATCATGTTACACTCCCTGCTGCTTGATTTGTAATAGAACGACCAGCAGTCCAGTCGCCTGTCGCACTCGCGCTTGCACGTATCCAGAGAAACAGGACGGAGGGACGCTATACGCCAGGTGCCATAGGAGTTACACATTCCTGACTGTCTAGTGTAGTTGCATGCTGGCTGTTCATCTAGAATATGTAGGGGTTTTTACAGAACTTTCCAACATTATGTCACAGACAAGTTTCCCTAGCAGCCATCTTGCCAAAACTAGGTCATTCATTTAGGTCATCACCATGGGAATTTTCTTCCAGAGTGACAGATGATTGGTTTCCCATTCCCCAGGGGAGAAAATCACCATGACGATGACCTAATTTTCGCAAGATGGCTGCCTGTGAAACTCATCTTTTGTGTTGTTGCATGTTCACGATGTACAGAGTTGCAAGAAATCCGAAACAACATTTTTGTCATAACTTTCACTTTCTTTTGAGGTTGCTGACTTTTCCTGAGGAGTCCAAGTGTGATGAAGAAGACGCGATCGTGTCGAACAACTTCGAAATATTGTGGTGGTAATTTGATCGACCACGACAAACCACAAAATATCGGTTGTGATCCAAACACCCAACTTACATTCTACACCTCCCTTACAGTAATCATCTGTGAGAAATAAAGAATATTGTCAGTAAACTACAGAATAGTAAATGATCCATCAGCAAAGGACGATGAAGATATTTTCTCTTTATGATTGTGACGGCCATTTTAATCATGACAGGCACAACAATACCAACATAAAAGTTGTGTGTTGCTCTGGAATGTTGGCTAGGTGTTATTTGTCTTTGTCGCCAAGGAGCTAAGGAACAAAATGCGTATATTTCACATCGATAAGTACATGTAGTTGCCGAAATTCTGCAGTTGCAGCTGAACTACATGTGTACATGTACATTGTATAATGATGTACAGCAGATATTATTGCCATTGATCATCTGATGCTTATGATGCTTGTGAAGCTTTTAGGATAATTCGTACCAGTCTTATAAAATGTCTCATACTGCTTCCTATCCCTTCCTTTCATGATCCCTTCGGGTGGTCTGACAGTGTAGAGGATGCATTGTCCCTCAATGGTGCCATAACTAAATGCAAGCACACTAGAACGACTCGCTGCCTCCCATCTACAAGAGTCAAATGACATGCCAGTGTACTTGTTTTCTTGGTATTTATCCATGTAGCCGTATCCAGTCGTAAATGTGCACTTCTTAGCTGAACAACAAGAAGAGGAAGAATGTAAAACAATTAGCATGTAACGATACCTATACAAAGGAAGCCGGCTAACATTTTGTTGAAAGATTTAACTGAAAATAAATTGTCATCTAAGAATTACTGCTAGCCAATTTATGGGCCTGTTTCAGTAACTACAGCATTAGCAGCGTGCAACAGAAATACGGAAATAATGTATCTGACAACTATCAGACAACTATCAGTTAATACATACGGACTGGGCAGGAGGATGCATCTGAAATTGGGAAAATGAAGATTTACATGGCCGGCTTATTACTTTTCCTCTTCGTCAAATGAAACAGACATACAAAACAAGAGCAACGCAGAGCGTGACATATGCCCGACTGGTATGTTGTTTGTGGGCATGGCCCATATGGTACACTTGGGGAAGCCGTGTGCTGGTCATTAAAAGGAACCGTCTCTTCACAGAAACACAAAAAAATTCAGGTTGATTGGTCAAAATAGATGGAAACCAATTTCAAGATGGCCACCATCGCCGCCATCGTGGACAGGTGGCAGAGCCGGTCATCGAAAGGAACCTTCCCCTCATAGAGACAAACCCTCACAAAAAAATTCAGGTTGCTTGCGCACAGCGTTCTCAAGTTAATCGACGGAAACCGATTTCAAGATCGCCACCACAGCCGCCATCTTGGATGAGCGGCGGAGCTGGTCATCGAAAGGAACCGTCCCCTCATAGAGACCAACCCTCACAAAAAAATTCAGGTTGATCGGTCAAAGCGTTCTCAAGTTAATTGACGGAAACCAAATGTTAACGGACGCCAACACCGACACCGACGCCACGGGCATAAAAATTGAAAAATGTTCACATGAATGGTGGATGGAAAATATTAAGCCAGGAAAATATTAAGCCAGGTGACTCTTCGATATCCTCAAGTTGTGTACTAAATAATTTTTGGTGGTCATGTGACAAAGAAAATACATGTATAATTTTCCTTCAGACCAAAATACCCAACGAAACGTTCCATACCGTACTTGATAAAAATCTTGATGTTCTCACCTTTCTTTACAAATCGGTGATAATTCCAGACAGTGGACCTATCAATTATCTGCTCCTTCGTACACAGACCATTTTGTAACTCACATCTCCTGCCTATATACTGGAATCCTACGCACAGGCTTGACCTACACGTATTAAAAAATATGTTCGATTTATTATTAGTACTGTCAGCAGGGTCCATTTTGTTGACAGGAAAATCTACGTGATCGGTGCTCGATCAATAATGACTGGGTCGGCTACATGTATATGCATTGAATTGGCCGTAGTGACACCTATTGGTCAACTCGCTGACAGCTCCTATTGCAGGGAGTACTTTCAGGATGAAAAAGCAATCACTCTGCACATAGCATTTTCAAATTACATGTCACAGTGCATGTATCTCGGTGTTTCTAATCATGTTGAGCATAGGAGAGCTGGAACTGCTGCCGAAAAGAATCGAAGTTCGCTGAAGAATGTGCTGAAATACTCTACCTCGAACACTCGACTTTGCACGTCAAAAGAAGAACGGGTTCAACGGTACTGTAAATATGACTACGGCATTCTGCACGCGTGTACTCAAACTCGCAGGTGGTGGCTGTAAAATAAACGAAGGACGAAAAATAGCCATTGCAAATTATCCAGTAGAGGAGTGGGCTCGGACCATCCTTTCTAATCAAGGAGGACTCACTTCGCGATACCTAATGGCCGACTTTTGGTCAACAATCATTGACTAACAAGAGTAATCCATCATTTACAACAAGAATCTAAAAACAATTGAAAATTGCATCAAGTGTTTTAATTAATAGTGATATAGCCTACATACCATTCGTGAATGGACAATTTCTGCCATCTGGAATGGGTTCAGAAAAAATGTCGGTTTCAACATGACATATAAATACCTTTGATACTCTTCGATGCATATACAGTAAGTACATGTACCTTGATACTACATGTAGAATCTACCTATTCACCCTTTGATGATATTTATTCCTTATCATTTGATATTCTGACATCTTTGTTACAATATCATTTCATTCAAATTATTTTTTAATAACATTCCTTTTACATGTAACAATACAAATGTTACTAGTATGTAATATTTTTCATCAATAAATGTACTATAAATCAGAGATTGTTTTGGTCACTGATGCCACTGATGGAAAAGATGATACTGGATACTCAGCCACGTTTTTTATACTTCACAATATTCTCATTTAAATGCTGCCTATCCTATCTAGAATGTGTACATAAAACCTACCTTTTTTACGATAGAAACGATGAAACTTCTCTTTGTCGGCAGTAGGTGGATTACAGTCGCGCCTTTGAATGTAACAGGTGGTTCCCAACAAGGTGTAACCTAAGCAATCCATATCATTGTCGCATTCAGTCTTGCAAGCGTCATGCCCAAGACCTCGGAGTGTAGTACTATCTGGTTTACACACCATAGCGTTCACCATGTGATTGTATGCACACTGCCTCCCTGCAAAACGAGTTTGTGCACTCAGAAAAATACAGGCAGCACATGCATATTGCACTGTAACTCAGATCTCCGCAATGCGAGAAGTCAAGCGACATCCTTCTGATCGTCCGATAAATGCGATGCTTGACTGGATGATCAACTCATAAAATTGATTGTTGCATGTACCGTAGTGCTGTGGATGGCACTCAAAGGTTATAACAAAGTTCCTTGTGTCAGCAACACAAGAAACTTTGTTGTAACCTTTGAGTGTCATCCAAAGAACTACATGCATCTGCTAATTGCCTCGAAGGAGAATATGACGTTCAAAGAATTTGTCATAAAATTGAGGGTAACAAATTCACGTTTATTCTCTCATGAAGATTTTTGAACATATCATGTACGTGTACATGTAACTCTCTAGACCGAGATCTGGAGCCATATTCATAAAACTAAAGTAACATTTACTTACAGTTAGTCTAGGTGTGTGACACTTATCCTTTGTTCAACAAGTATCAATAAGTATCACACTTTGAGTTCGGTATGTTTATGAATATGAACCCTGGAGACTTTACTGTTTCCGATAGGGATAACCCATTTCGATCTCCCGAGTTGTACTGAACTGCAGCGCAGTTGATTTTGTCAGTGCACAGTGATTTACAAGTGTTCAAAGGTGATCGAATGAATTCGAAGGCAAAAACTTCTCTTTCTGCATCATGAATATGGGAAATTGGTGCTTGGATATCAGGACAAGTCAGCATCATCTGAGGGCTAGTTTTTTTTCTTGGCATGCAGGAACCGAACAGAATTTTTTCCCGTTCCGCATAGGTCTTAACATGTACATGTACATGTACACTGGTCGGTGAGGAAATGATTGCCCTTATAAACGTTTCGGCGTTTGGTTCATTTCAATATTCGTACCTTTACGAGGACTGATGTACGCTGAAACAACAAGACAAAACAATTAAGATAGATTATGTATATGGATACACTTGATCATGGTAAATGCACTAACGATTCTGTCATTTCATATCTCATGTACTGTAGAATCTTTTGGATACTTGTGATATTTGTTAATAACCTAATCTTCAAAGTGACAGAGAAATACGTCGGACATATCGAACCAGCATTCTTTGGTTTGACAGTGAGAAAAGACACTGTGGAAAAGAGTTACCTCTTTTTATGTTCCATGTTAACCTTCTACATGTACGAATCAGTAAGTGTAACGTATACTTACGTGTTTTGGCGAAGAAAGCATATAACCATGGTTGATTTTTGTTTGTCAGTTCTGATTCCTTACAGGCACGATACTTCAGTTGGCAATTTCGATCTCTCGAGTTGTACTGAACTGCAGCGCAGTTGATTTTGTCGGTGCACAGTGATTTACATGTGTCCAATGCAATTTTTTCCAGCGTTTCGAAAGTGAACTGTGGACAGTTGCCGTTCATCTCAGTGAAGTTGCCGATCACTCCTATCAAGTGGTAGAAAGCAGACATTTGGTTAAACCGAAGACGCATCTCTGAACAGTGAACGTACTGGTAATGAGAATACTACATGTATCAGATACATGTAGTTATTTTATTGCATTCCATGCTGTCGGTTGATCTACATGTACATGTATATCATGGAAAAATAAGAACTGGTGGTGTAGTCATTGACCATGTCATGATTTGATAGTGTGGTCATAAAAAACATTACAATTTGGACGCCGTACCGTCTGGTATCGTTCCTGGACCTGTAACAGAAAAAGTATATTGTCAATAACCTGCCCGCACGATGACTCTCTTGTGCTTCACAAAAAGTGGATTCTCTCTTCAAAATTACATGTGTCGGTTGCAAACCAAGTGGCACCTGAAAATATGCGTTTAACCCCAAAGTAAATAACTGCTTCATACTTGTAGGTGATACGTACCGTTCTTTATGTACCACTTGTATATCCTGAAACCTTCATTAGACAAGGACGTGTTCCGACACACAACGTTCTGTAGATAGCAGTTGTTGTTAGCTCGCACGAATCCAAGGCAATACGTCCTAAATGCACACTCTACTTTACAAGTCTCCAAGCTTCCGGAGGCAAATGTCTTGAGATTTCCCCGGCAGGTGCCGTATTCGGGTGCGATCTTAAAGCTAAGTGTTGAGTCTAGAAAAAAGTTTGACTGTTAGTGAATGTCGATGATTATTGAATAAAAAAAAGAATGAAACTGTAGTGATTTGAGGATAATATCAATTTTAAAATGCAATGAAGAATTAGATTAAAAGAATGAAAACTCAGAAACAAGAAGTGTATTCATGATAGCAGAAGCTATGAATAAAATATGAATAAAATGAGCCAAGAAGCAAATCAAGACGTAATGTGGAAATGAATAAAATGAATACAACTTCGACATCCTATAATAATGGGGGGGGGGGGGGTTACTGA
>NMRB01004235.1:31343-41859 GCA_002633025.1 Notospermus geniculatus
AAGAGTTCGGTATCGGCCTCGTTTGACCTTGACCTCACACACAGAATTCTGTGTGTCTGACGTCACAGAGGATAGACTGGTTCCCGCTTCCAACATACCGTGAGCTATGTTGGGGACGCGAACCAGTCTATCCTCTGTGACGTCAGACACACAGAATTCTGTGTGTGAGGTCAAGGTCAAACGAGGCCGATACCGAACTCTTCTGCGCCTAGCGGTGAGTTCAGGAACCAAACTAAAAGAATGGTTTGTAGAGTTTGAAAATTTTGAAACAAAAAAGGTCTCGAATGACTCGTTGAATTTGAAACACTACCTGTATACATGTATCTGTATTCAAGCACTGATTATCATAATCATTATTATATCGCCATTTATGAGCTTAATGTTTTTACTCAGTACATTATCAATTTGATCTTTTCGTAACTGTCAAATGACTGAAAGATTCACAATGATGCCACACCATATTTTTCAAAAATCTGCGCATCAGCTGTCTGATGGAACTTGTAGAAAAGCATTAAACAGGATACGTACCTGGCTTTTTGGCAGGACAGGGTCCTAAAATGAGCAAGGAGTGTTTTTATCAGATCATGTCATCTACAAAGCATGGATACTTTACTACTAACAATGGGACTACATTTATGACAGATAGAATTTCCTTCTGACGTGTCTGATAGCAAGCAGCAGGGACAGGAATTCACCGAATATTTTCTTAGATTTTTTACACTTCTTAAATATAACACACATGTACATTTCCATAACGGTTAGCGTCTATTGAAACTAGCCAAGACAGATACATGATGTGACATCGTTACTCCACGGAGAATGAGAATACTGGAGGTCTAGATTGCCAGTATACAAGACGATGATGTTTGAAAAGACTTTGACACAAAATCCCCGTGATCTCGTACATGAAATAGACCTAGTTGTTTCCGACTTACCTTCGTTGGTTTTGACCAAATATCTCCAGGTATAGTCGTCCCTCTGACGTAATGATGTTTCCGAGGTCACTACACCATGGAGGTAACAATTTCTGTCTTTGTACAAGATTGCCACACAGAACGTGTTCATGTCACAGCTGATCTTGCATGCCTCCATACTGACGTCTTTCATCGTACGGATGCTTTTAGCAGACGAATAGCCAGTTGTTTCGTTGTAACTACAAACTCGAACTAAGAGTAAACAATATATCGTTAATTTTATAATTAGGAGGGTGTCGAGTGTGGTAATAAGATAAAGACGGCGTGGTAGATGAACGTACAGAAAATTTCTTCCCAGAGTTCCTAACTAGACGTACCAGTATACCAATGTAGGCCTACAATTTTCAAACCTACATATACCATCCCTGGTCAAATTTGTTCATACCTACCTGCTGGGCAATTAGAGGGATCTGAAAAGGACAAGTATACGAGTGATACCCTGATGGTTAAGGATCATCGAGAGAGTACATATTCATCAATGTACAAGACTGGTGTATTTTCTATGAATATTGCATGATATTGATATGTGTCTAACTCAACTGGTACCGTCTGCATGAGTATAGGTCTATCTGACTCGTTAAAACGTCCAAGCTTTCTCTCCGGTACTACACTCGTCCTCAGTGTTCAGGTGGCCATAAGTTGGCTATATAGTCCCAATGAACCCAGGCATGATTGGCGCCAAAAGTGAAGGATCATACGGCGCTGTTTGACAAGGGAGCCAAACGTAAACCATCATCACAGGTAGGCTATAACCGAAGCCGCCATAACACACTTTCTGATTGGCTACGATACGTGTACAAAATGTTGGACTCCAACATAAGTAGAACGCTGAGTCTCTATCGGAACAAGATAGTTGTACAAAATGTTGGACTCCTACATAAGTACATGTAGAACGCTTTACACTTCTGGTAGCTCGACTTGAAAGTGCCAGCCTGAAGAAGACCCCGGTTGGGGTCGAAAATTTGCTAAGATTCTGGAAATTGACTTCCTGTTTATCATCATTTTGTGTGTCAATTTTTGTGCTCTCTCTTTCTTTGGAACGAGATACATGTAGTAGAGTGAAATCAGGAAACAGTATTTGATTTCTTTACACTTATGTCAAGGACGTACCTTTCTTCGTAAATTGATGGAAAAGCCAATCGCGGGACCTATCAATAAGCTGCGACTTCGTACATTTCTTATCCTGCAATTGGCACATGCCTTGGTAGTACTGGAATCCCACACAAAATGATGACCTACAAAACAAAATTTCAATTTTTGAATGCTCTGCGAATAATTGGACAGATTTGAAAAGATTTGACAGATTTTGAGAAAAACTAACGACTTAGTGGGAAGATTATACATGCTGCACTGCATTGGATTGAGTAGGCAGAATATTTCTTGTTTATTATACCTTTTGAAAGAATCGTTTCTGGACAAGACATGAAATACGTTTGTAAATGAAATTTAGGTATCAGACCGTGCAGTGAAATTTGTGTTACCTTGAACATTCCACCTTGCAGGCGAGCAGGTTCAATCTCACGTTATTGTATACGTATGCATTGCATTGTGCATGTGCATGTTCGAACTCACAGATGGGGACTGAAAACATGCAGAAGTTGTTTATCAGGAACAGCCCTCAAAATAAAAGAATTTAAATGGGGCCTAAATGGGTGTTCATAATCCATTTCAGCCAGGCAATCGGTAGCCTATGACCGAAATCTTCCTTTAAGAGCCTCATTTATAATTTTTAGTACAAGAAAACTCCTAAATGTACAACGGGTAACGCTTGAACTTCATCTGATGCACAAGCTATAAACCATGAAGACGGGCCCATCGGGAGCGGTGCCGAAGTTGCAACATAAACATGATGATGATTGTCATTCTCCATGATGATGATTGTCATTCTCCATGATGATGATTGTCATTCTCCATGATGATGATTGTCATTCTCCATGATGATGATAGTCATTCTCCATGATGATGATTGTCATTCTCCATGATGATTATGATTGCCGACACATCATCGTGTGGCGTTTATTGGGAAAATGACAACTTTGGATGTACTGCAACCGGGAGCTGGTTGGCAGCGGAACTGATGGCAAAAACTAGCGCATGCGCAATGCAACTTACCCTGCTTGGTCGGACAGTTTCTTCCATCTGAAATGCATTTGGAAGAAATAACTGAAGAAAAATCGGTGCATCGGAAGGAAAATTAAAAGGTGAAACAAATTCATATTTTGCCGACACATGCACGGCGACTCAAATTCGGCGAAATTACAGGTATGAAATACACGTAACTAATGAAGTTAGCGACTGTGGATGTTTCTTTAACATTGGGGCAGACGAAAATGAGCACTTATAACTAGTGAATCCCCCTTTCCTCACGGCTTTTCTGCCACATAACAAAGGCACTGAAGATGAAAGCTGTTGATCCTGAGACTAAAAGGAGAACACTTCAAAAGTTAACCATTCAAAGAATGTATAAATTAAAATTAAACCTTGCTTAATGATACTCAGACGGCATTTTGCATTATCATTGTCCAACGAAACATGCTGAGTTGCGTACCTTTTTTGAGATAGTTATGATATAACGAACGTCCTCTCTGCGCCCAATTTTCCGATGTGCATTCGGCTATGTGGATATTACACGACATCCACTGCATACTGTAGCTCTTACAGCCTGTGTTGTGTGAACAAAGGGTCATGCAGTCGACCTGTTTACGCGGTCCAACTGGCTCTTCATGAGATAAACATCGTCTGTTTTGCATCCCATGATAAGAACATACCCATTGTCCTTAAAAATAATGATAATAAAAAATACTGGAAGAAGTGATAATAAAAAATACTGGAAGAAGTGAAAATAAAAAAATACTGGAAGAAGTGTCATCTGGTGGGAAAACAGTGCCCTGCATGGAAGCTGTAGGCCTACACTTGATACTAATTTTTCAGCGTTATCGCCATTGATCTATTCAATAAAGGCATAAAGGAATCAAACATAAAGTATAACTGCGAACGGTGAAGTAACAGAGATATACACTTCATGTGTTGCCACCAGATGTCTCTCACTGCCTGAGTTTTGGCTTTACGTAACAGGCAGGAGCTTCAACTTTTTTATGGTAGTGGGGTACATGAAACTGTCAACTTGATGCCTTAAGTCCATTTCTGAGGATAACATGGTTATTTTCAGCACAATTCGTGTTCCATGTGGAAATGTACGTAGCCTATTCAAATGTACACAGATGACCCTGCGCTCTCATCGTTCGCGGGGTTCTCATTAATTCAGTCCTTTTGCATCATAAGATCAACTAGTCGGAAATTCAACAAAATTTGCAGTAAACATGCAGAAGGGTCTTGCCTATCATATGGAAGAGTCAGAATGCAAATCTGTTGAGGTTTAAAAGGATACATGTAGTCTACTGTCCACCTTTATAAAATGCTAAATTTGTAAGTTGAACCTTTATGTTTGATTCCTTTATGATAAAGGTCATCATTCAAAAGTTTAAGAAATCTTTACGCGACAACTTGAAATAAAACTGTTATCTTTTAGAACAAAAATCAAAACCCCGGATTTTCCTTCTTTGAGATAATCTGACCTTTACTTATCAATTGGTGATGAAATAAGGTAACACCCTAAGCGACACCACGCGGTGATTGTGACGACTGGCCATTCTGATGTTGGACGCGGAGACCAGGGTATAGAGAGTGAGGCTCGTGAGGCAAGGCAGATGCGCTGAAGGGGTGTGAGCGCTGGGACTGTGCTGGTGCTGTTTCGACCCACCCTCCCGCCCTCGAGACCACTATTTGAATTGCGCCTTTGTCTCCTGGCACTCCTCATGCCAGATTTCCCCCAATATTCCCCAATACTCATTAGAGGAGGAACAGGAGACAAGTGGTGCCGCTTAGGGTTAGGTAAGATCCAAGCCCGTCTTTGCGGTTTCTTCCTAAAGACGACATAACCTGTACTACACGAACTATCAGAAGAGGATAAGGTAATTGTTCCTCATGAGGAGAGGGACGCAGATTGATAACTGAGATACATGTACAGAGAAGTACAGTTAAAAAACCTTTGCCATACCTTCCTGGCCGTTATTTTGGTAGCAGGTATCACCACCTGCGATAAGTGAATAGAAAAGATTGTTAATTGATAATCATAATAGTGAGGTTTCGCAAATCTGACGAAACACGAATTGACCATCATCATGGAGAATGCCTGGCCATCATCATGGAGAATGGCCATCATCATGGAGAATGGCCATCATCATGGAGAATGGCCATCATCATGGAGAATGCCTGGCCATCATCATGGAGAATGCCTGGCCATCATCATGGAGAATGGCCATCATCATGGAGAATGCCTGGCCATCATCATGGAGTCCAATTTCGTATTTCGTACTTCGTTTTTCGTCAGATTTGCGGAACCTACCTATTGGCTGACGAAGACGAACGAAGCAACGGATGAACGTTTAACGAACGAATGTTAAGGAATGAACGATCGTACGTACGAACGAACGTTTAATAATCACAATAATCATACGCATCTGAACACTGTTGAAGAAAGTTCAGATCATGTAGTGCGAGTCAAAGCTTACAATGGATAGCACAGTGTCATTAAGGAAAACTGTAATAAATTTTCACCTACTTTTTACAAAATTTTCATAAGCCAAATCTCCAGTTTTCCAATTCTGACACGGTCCGTTCTCAAGTACGCAATTTGAGACAGCAATTGTGTACCCGACACAGTTTGTATCAAGGTCGCACGTCTTCTTACAATCGGCGGATGATTTAGACATTTGTTGACGATTGCTACATATGCGGTTTTCCTTTCTCTCGTACACACAACTTTTTTCTGAAAGAAAAAAGATAACTAGAACAACCTATTCAACACAGAAAAACATGAAAACATCTAAATGTATCTTTTGGAAGTTGGGAGAAGTAGAAGACTTCCCAAATCAGATATTTAGCGACGGCAGTGTGGTTCAAACAGGTGGCCCATATGCCATGAACTAGCTTTCTTTGACCCCAACCCCAGACTGGGACGTCATCGGATTTCATCGTTTTGATGATGACTATCAAGGAAATACATGTAGGCCCTACTTTTAATATTTTATAGTAGGGTAGGGATGCAAGTGGTTCCAGAGATAAACCTGTCCCTCTGGACAACACACACTGTAAAAGTGTGTAAATGTAGCCCTTAACTGTGAAGGGTAATAAATGGAGAATTGCGACTTACCATATTTGAATGGACAATATTTTCCGGCTGAAATGTAGGGTACACGACTCATGATATGTGAAGGTAAACTAAAACGAACTCTTCGATATTGTCTCGTAAAAGTTATATTTATACAAATACAGCTATTTTTGTTCCGACAATAATATGTACATGTAATATAGGGCCTAGAAAAAACAACAGCGCCCAACTATGCCCCTCCCCCAAAAGATTTGTTACATGGCCAGCAGGTGAGGCCACAGAATTTTGCATCAAGTAAATCTGTGGCTCAGAGCCTTCGGTGTCCTTAACTGGCACATATCAGCCACATGAATTCCATTCGCTTACCTCTCTTCATGTAGTTAAGATACTGGGGATCCCCAAGGTTTTGCCAAATATTTGTAGTGCAATCTCTATGCTGCAGGTAACAAGTCGTTCCAAATAACGTGTAACCTATACAGCTCAAGTCGTTGTCACATTCTGTCTTGCAGCCGTCCTGTCCGATGACTGATTTGATATGATTCGCGTCTCCAGTGGCGCAAAATTGATATTCCATGTTTTCATATTCGCACTGTTTCCCTGTAAGAATAAGTAACTATCTATCAATTGGCTTGTATAACGTGAACTCTAATGGGTCAAAGTAATTTTCTGTGTAGTTGCATACACTTTCATTGGATTAGGTCCACGGTGATGACTACCGCTACCTCAATATCATAGGAAAACACAACCAAACCACATTCTTCGACAAAAAATATCTTACACAGTGTCATACGATTATGGTCAAAATTTCAAGGTCAAAACATTCTGGCTTGAGAATTTATGACATACATGTATGTACCAAAGTCCATTTCCTAATATGGCTGCCTGGTAACCACTCTTTGCATTCTAATTGGGCAAAAGTTTGCTGTACACATAGAGTGGTACCTAGATAGATGATACATGTACAAAAACAGAATGGGGCCAACTAGCCACGAAACGTGCCACCAAAGTGGCAAAGTTTTGAACTTGACCTCCGTGACCCTGAAAAGTAGGTCAAATCAAAAACCCTTTACATATATGTCGTATACGCTGCACCCTACTTTGAAAAAGCATCGATAGTCAATAGATTAGGTGAGAGGAAAAGGGCGAAAAGTCGGGGACAAAATTGACCTACTTGTAAAAGTGTGATGATGTTAGTGGTGAGAATCTCACCAACATGCTGTTGGCCTACAAAGTGCATGTACATTTTAGTGCAGGCGTAAGTGCATCACGTTGCACTCATCGTCTCCGAAGGTCCCATAAGAGTGTCTACAAATGAATGCAACAAATAAACGTACACCTACCGATTTCTGGGTCCATGTAAGCTGTAAAGTAAGCGAACGCTTAAAAAACGTGTCATATCTGCACAATAATGACAACATCGCACGTCATATTTTCCGGGCCACGTGGCGGGATATTTTGCACGCGTATTTCATTCACTCTTATTGAGATGTGCTAAAGGCTCCGCTGCTGCAGAGTTCAAAACAATTTCCACAAAGTTTGTTCTGAACTCATTATACCTATACGTACAGTCATGGACATAGTTTATCGTTTTGAATATTTCAAATACCGGTACTTCTGGGCCAATTTTAACACAGTTTGTTCCATATGAAAGTACATCTTGTTGGTCATATTTCTGAATCGAAAGTTTGGAAAGTTGGAAATAGCATAATTATGTAATAGCTCACCAGAAAAAATCCTAAAAGTCAACATTTTTATTATGTAATGTTTTATGACTTTTCTTGCAGTTTTGATAGAGTTGTACCTTCTAAGTAGTATCATGGATTTTCTTTCATCAAAATCTGTTGAGTGGTTGCTGAGATATTTGAGATTATGAAAATTTCGATTATTTGAGATTTTTCAATTTTGATATCAGTAGACAGAGCTCACCTAAAAGCCAAGAAGTATGAAGTTTTGGAAGGTTTAGCCGAAACTGGTTAGAAGTTAAGCATGTTATCAAGACTTTGATACTTTCAAAAATATGCAATATTTCTGCCCAGTTAAGGTAAAGTGTTCCAGAGTTTTGTAAAGCCATATTCTGAGGGTACATGTACCTTTATTAATGGCATCAATTTTCCCTCAAAAACACGAAAATCTCAAATTATCAAAATTTTGATACCGCTAATTTCAAATATCTCAGCATCCTCTCAACATATTTTGATGAAACAAAGTCCAAAATCCTTAGAAAGTTCCACTCTATCACAACTGCATAAAAAATCACGAAAGTATTACAAAATAAAGTTTGGGTTTTAGTGTTTTTTCTGATGAACTATTACATAATCGATATTTTCAAAATTTCAAAATTCTGATATAGAAATATGACCAACAAGATATATTTTCATGTAGAACAAACCGTGTTAAAATTGGCCCAGAAGTATTTGAAATATTCAAAGTATCAGATGTTGATAAACTGATGTCCATGACTGTACATGTAGTACATGTACATGTATGTGCATGTTTAAGCAAAAAAATAAAGTCCCTGCAGGGAAAAATAAAGCAATACTTACGGGTCTTGACGTAGAAGGAATATAACCATGGTTGATTCTTGCCTTGGAGTTGATACTTTTCGCAAACACCAGTTTTCAGCTCACACCACCGATCTTTTGAATTATAATTGAATCCCGCACAGTTCAACCTGACAGTGCACTGCGATTTGCAAGTCGCTAAAGCTATGTCATTCTGTGTTTCTAATGTATTAAACAACGGGCAGCGGCCTTTGAACTTCGTAAAATCGCTGATTTTTTCTGAAGAAGAAATGAATTTTTTTGATCACCATTTTTATAGGCCAAATTGTATTCCAACTTAAAGGGTGAATTATCAAGAAAATGTCCACTGCTGCCAATGTCAGGTGGTCATGGAATTCCATTCGACATTCGCCGGACGCCATGTTTGAGGCACTCCTCCGACTGCTTGCTACGTTGTTCTTTTATAATTTTACAGTTATGATAGGCCATTGTAGTGTAAACTGGAAGCAATCAGGGAATCAGCTTCCCAATATGCCCATTCAGTTCAATGCCCTCTTCAACCAACGCCATGCCGTTGTGATTTTAATGAACCGAAACTTAATGAGACCATACCGTCGGGGATTGTTCCGGTGCCTGTAAAGAGAATGAAGATACATGTGCACATACAAACTGAATGTTGAATTATTGATTTATAAAAGTTTGCTTCAAGGAAGAAAGTAGGTGAACCATTAAGTATTGCAAGTACTGCAAGACAAAAAACATGTTTTTTTGCAGAAACTCGGTCACATCCTATAGCCAATGGTTGGTATTCATAAAAGTCAGCAAATGCTTTTACTTGAGATTCGTATAGCAGTGTGCAATGTAAATGTACTACAAAATTTAAAGTAAAAGCATATTCCTAGCTTTTATAAATATCAGCCACTGCTTCAAAGTCCCATCCCTCCAAATGTTGGGACCATTTTGTAATGTCAAGTGTACTCACCGTTCTTGATATACCATTTGTACAGCTTTGACTCATGGTGGACCAATTCAGCATTGGAGCACACGGCGTTCTTCAAATTACACCTATTCTGTGCCCAAACGATCCCAAGACAAGCGGTTACGGAGGCGCATTCAACCTTGCACGCTTCGAAAGACACGGATAAATCCTTGAGACCGCGCTGACAGTCACCAAACGCAGTAGCGGTGCGGAAGCTGAGTTGCGTGTCTGAAATTATACCACGAAATACATGTAGGCTTTAAATCTGCCAATCAAATTCGGTACTGTATTCTTCCGTATGCAAGCATAGAGTGTACATCCTGGAAAAACATTTACATGCTGTATTATCAAACCATGATATTTTTTATCTTCGTAAGTTTTTTATGATTCTTGGACTACAATCTCATTTCAGTTCCTCCTTACCGAGGGGACCAACTCTACAATTAATCAAACATTCGTTGAAAATGACAGAAATACGTACTTTTCGGGCAGTGTGGACTATCTAGAAAAGAAATAATAATAATAACAACAAATAATAAATGAACAGCAGGATGAAAAAGAAACAATAAATCATGAAGCAGTAAAGGTGACAGTGAGTTGCCCCGACAGATGCAGATCCTGCCCTTGTACAAAATATCTGACAGTCATCCATCCTTTTCTGCAGTTACATAGTCTATGGTCATTTCGGTTTTACCCATTTACTGAGTCCCAAGTCCCTGTGAGTAAAGAAACACACATTTACCTTCCTTCTTATTAAACTGGTGATATCGAATATCTTGTCCTGTTATCATCTCAGCCTCCTCGCACACAGCATCTTGGAACCAACATTGTTTCCAATACCATCTAAATCCCTTACATGAGTGAGACTGAGAACACTCCACAATACACGTCC
>NMRB01004236.1:9132-22317 GCA_002633025.1 Notospermus geniculatus
ATTTTTTCACTAAAATACAGCGGAGAGTTTACCAAATTGAGTTGTCTTCGAAATAGCCGGTTATCTAATTCCCAACGTGGAGAAAAACGCAAGAATATGATTGGGTCGACGCGATATCAATTATAGATGGCGCTGCACTTTGAGAGTTGTGCGAAATTCATGATTGCCTTCAAGGAGCTCAGCGTGCGTACCGGACAATAGGCGGGAACAAAGGCAAACAATGGGGGCGTGGAATTGTGGTCACAGCGATTAGGGCCGTGCTCGCTCCTTCTCAATATTACCTCCATGTTTACATGTACCTCCCTCTTGATGACCTTTACAAGCACGTCTAATTTCGGCCTGATTAAACTTCCAATATGGCCGCCAGGTGGCGTAACCCGAAAGTCATCAAATGTGCTTTAACTCAGGAACGACTTGACCCAGAGCGCTCAAATGTGCTATGTGGCTCCCTCTAGATGACCTTTATGCGCATGTGAAGTTTTGGCCCGATCGGACATCCAATATGGCCGCCAGGTGGCATAACCCCGAAATCATTTTGAAGTCCTGCCACTTGGGAATGACTTGACTTGACCCAGATTGCTCATAACTGACATGCACCTCTCTCTGTCATTACACTATTATGTTCAAACGGGTGAGCACATGGTCCATGGACCATCTCATTGAATTGTAACCTTAGCTAGTAGCTAAGGTTACACCTGTTGAAAATACCCGTGTTTTTCCAGACCCGTGTGTACGAAAATCCCGCCGAGAGGTCACACTACCACATTGTAATTAGAAGCCGGGTAACCCTTCTGGGTAGCTTATAATTTATAAACAAATGTCACGCGTATAATAGATATAAGGATATATAATAGAAAGCAAAAATTTATTACAATAAGACGTGCTTAAAAATTTTTAGTAAAGGGGTGTTAATGTTGCCTTGGCAATGGAAAACTGCAATGCGCGTGCTTTGACCCTGTTGATAAAGAAAGGACGAGAGAATGCTTTGAGTTCGCTCTGTAGTCGCATAATGCCTGGTTTATATCGACTGATAATGCAAGTTTGGGAGCGAACAAAATCATGTTAAATCGGATAGAGAATAAACCAGGCCTGTGGACTCACAGCCATTCGAACAGGTCGTCAACAATTCATTCACTGATATACATGTATTTGAACTTCAGTGCCTCGACCAATCAGATGACGTTACCTGCAAAAGTACATGTCGACATGATACTGAGTCAAGTCAGGCGTGACGATGTTTTTTCATTCGCCAGTTGCCTTTCCCACTTAGCCATCAACATCGTGTTGTGAATGCTCACATCCGTCCACGGTCGTCCGTTTTCCCTTCGTCTAATTTGTGGCCGAAAATATATTTACAGCATATCTCTTCTGCTTCCAATGTATCACGTGGATGTTCCTGTTTTGGTCAAAAATGGGGTCCCTCTTACTGACACTCGCTCCATGCATTTCAAGCCGTAGGTGACTGATGACGTCATAGTGTTCATTCAAACTCGATGAGCAAATCTTATGCATTTCAAAACCGGAATACCCCCTGTAATTAGCGTTATACATGTGTTTTATTTTCCTAGTGTGCCAAACACCTACACCAAACACCCCTAACACTTCGTTATAGATGAAAGAGGGACGCCAAATCTTTGGGATGAGAACCTCGTGTAGCCATATTTTGGGGTGCGAGTCTGATTTGCGAACAACTAGGAGAATGTGTAGGCGATGCTTGCTTCTGTTTATGAAGATGAGAACGGGATATTTCGCCGCGTGGAACAAACACAACCGAGGACGAGCCGGGTTTTCCGATACGATTTTGATCGGCAGTTGAAATTGAAGGGTCGTATTGCGCGAGAACGCATACGCCATTTTACCATTCTTATATTTCCGGTGTAGGTCGTAAAAGGTCAAGGACACTGCAGTTCGCGCGGACACCAAACAATAGAAAACATATTTTAACGTATCCGCCGTGTGAAAATACTGCTGGGGACCACCTTTAATTATATGATTAAGCACCTTGCATTTTTCTTCGGGTGGAACAGGTACCTTCACGATCAGTTTACCACGTGATAACTGGTACATCCATATTTCAGTGATCTCTGCTTTTCTGCGGGTCACCGTGACATGAACACTCAAGCGGTAGTCCAAAAGGTGTAGTGAAAATAGCAAGTTTAGTGAGTTACCTATTCGTTGGCGATAGAAGGTAAAATTATATAATACCCGATAAAGGTTATTATGGCGCGGAGTGTACACCAGAACTCTCGTCCACGGTACAGGGTGTTCTGTGTAAGATGTCGCTACAATTGGCTGGGTCTGGTGAAATGAAACCCAAAGGTGTCTTTCCGTTGATCTGATTGGTGGAATGAATGAGAGTCGATGACGTAATTTGTATCTATAAACTTTGTTTAACTAATAACACATGATGAAAGCAGATTAATAAAGCGTGGATAACACAAACTCCGCGTCAATTAATCCATGCAGCAATCGTCCCCAATCGAGGTTGCTTCATTCGGGAGCCGGTGTAACATCTGCCAGTGTTCCCCATCTGTGAGTGTTCCCCTCCTATTGCCTGATGGAATAAGCGGCGACTTGACACTAGGGGACACACAGAGAAACATGTCGATCTATCTGCCAGCGTTTCCCAAACAACAAGGGGGACACACTCACCCACAGAAACACTAGAGAGGATGCGCAACTTTCCGACTCCGACTTCAACTACGAGAATGAATTGCAGTCCGCTATGGACATCCTTGATAAAAACGATGTGATAGAAGTTTTCAATTCGCCAAACACCATAAACTGAAGGCTGAAAAAATGGCCTTATAAATCGGAAGTGCGGATAAATAATGAATATTGAAGTCGTTATCCTAGTCGTTACGATTTTGAGACACGACTATGACGACTACGATATTTGCGATTTATGTGCACTTCCGATTACGAGTCAAAATTATTCTGCCACAAAGTTATGGCATTTTACGATTTACAAACGTCTATCAAATCGTTTTAATCAAGGATGTCCACAGCGGACTGCAATATTCATTCTCGTAGTTGAAGTCGGAGTCGGAGTCGGAAAGCTGCGCATCCTCTCTACTGGCAGATATAACACCGGTGTAAAGTGCCATGGTGTTCTCATTTCCCAGTGTTTCCCCTCACTGTACGAGGAACACGAGAGTGACAGATTTCTCCGTGTTTCGCTATTGAAAAGTCATGGTTTCACTGGCTCTCTTTTTTATTAAAAAAGCACTGAGAAATGGAGAACTCTTGACCAGAAAACGTTACACCGACTCATCTCCAGCTGATGCATGATTTAGCAGTTTATTCTTATACTAGCAACTGCCCGTGGCGACCGGCGATTGTGATTCAACCGAGGATGGAATGCCCGGCCCTGGTGGAATAGGTGCACTCAACGTGGTGCAGTAGGGAGAATTTAGAAAGCAATCGAACAACACTGCTAAAAAAGTAAAATTGCGACCACAACAAAGTTCTTTTCGCAAAATCAACCACCCGTTGCATCAGGATATGGTATCCTCTATCATCATGCCGAATTTCAAGACAAAATAAAGCTTCTAAGTGTGACTTTATTGAGCCGACTTCCAGTATTATTATATAGATACAGTTACATCACAAGATGGTAAACTTCAGCAGCAACTAAATGCTCTTTCAGGCCTGGAGCCATCCGTGGAGAGCGTTTAAAATGTAATAATGAGCCGTCTTTTGGGTGGAATAAGTAATGAGCAAACGGCAAATCGTTGATTATGGGGTTAAAGACAAGTTCCTTTATAAACGTTGTTTTTCCAGAACCATTTTTAACGAAACCAGCCGTATGATTAACGGTACCAGAGCATGTATGTTTAATTCCGATCGCAATAGGCCTCGGTAGACAAAGTTGGATCATTATATTGGAGGACTTGCTGAAGGTAATATATAGTTGACACCATCACCACAGCGCTTATTGATAGTCCGGTATTTGGACACCCGGTAATTATCTCTCAGAAGATGCCCAATGATATACATTTTGTCAAATGTGTAGACATCTCTGCTGATAACTTGTGGCTCGTTGGCCAAAGGGAAGACGATTCCATTTGTAAGGACAAAATGAACTCGACCAGTTACGTTTGATAATTTTATGTCATAAATGGTGGCACCGGGGAAATTTCGAAGGCAGTAAACGACGGCTTTCCCGTCATATCCCATTTTTATGTCATACTTAACTTCTTCAGAAATGCATTTATTTGTGCTGGGTATGATAACGTTCCCTTCAAATACCCCCCTTTTGACGTCATAAAGCAGGCAGGTTTTTTTGTAACGCATACGAACATAAAACAAGAAGTAATCCATGTAAATAGATCGATCGGCACACCCTGAGATGTGTTTGTAGAAGGAAGTCTTGTACTGGATTCCAAAGTAGCCCCTCTTGATAACATATACAATAAAATTCGTGTAGGGTGTGTCCTTCGGCCATTGAATCTGTACTATTCTCCCTGAAATCTTGTCTATGAGCCAAGCGTTTTCCCTGGCTACCCTCAATGGTGGCCGGAATGGGATTACCTTTCCAAGTTTATACTTAGTCCACGCTGGATCCTTGAGGAAGCCAGAATAACGTGTCACGTTATGAACAGAATACCTTACGATCAAATGACTGGCCGAGTTTGACTGGTGCACTCTACGGGCAGAATGCAATATGCTTGACAAATTCATGCAGCTTTGAATGTTACATTCGATGCGCTTCTTCTGGGATTGAGTTCTAAACTACCAAAATTTCCACCAAATTTCAACTTCTCGAAAATTCCTTAATTGGTAGTACCCAAAATGCACGGGGAGACGATCACATAGCTGCCGGAGTGCGACCAGCAATCATATCCACAAACAAGTGTAAAGTTTTTCAGTGTTTCCGCGTGTCAGTGTTCCCCCTATTGTTCTGGAAACAGTGGCAGATAGATCGACACGTTTCTCTGTTTGTCCTCCATTTGTCGAGTCGCGGCTTATTCCGTCAGAGAATAGCAGGGGAACACTCGCAGATGGGGAACGCTCAAAAACGTTACACCGGAACTAGGCGTCACCGAAGTTTTGGAGGACCGCCGTTAACGGGACAGACGTGGAACCACCCCGCGCTTCATGATATACCCGTCATTTGACGGGTATTTTGCTAGTACCTAGTATAGAAAACAACGTTGCAACCGGCTCCCAAGGCATTATTTCATTAAAATTCGTCGGCGAAATCTGATGAGACAGGCACCTGCTGCCATTGTTGCAGTTATGAGTCCAAGCAAACATAGATGTATGTATTGCACATCCTCCAAGACATTTAAATTTCTCGTGGCTTCCGCAGACCGAAGGTGACGAGAGAGGTCGAGAGGGAGAGCGAGGTGGCCATTTTGACAATGACACGATACTTCGTGTACTTGAAAAACCTAATGAGAAAAAATCAGGCAACATCGAAACTCGGACTCTTCGCCTTTGATCGACGAGACCCCCATCCCTAGTGCAGTAACACTACACTGTTAAAAATATCTGTAAATTTACAGCAGAATTTTCACTGCAAGGTTGCTGTAAAATTCATTTCACTGCAAACTGCTGTTTTTTTCACTGGAATTTAACAGCAAGATTACAGTTTCTCAGTTTTAAAGACAGCATTTGTTGTAGAATCCATACAATTTTGCTGTCAAAATACAGTGTAAACGGGTGGTGTCAAAATACAGAAAAGTGCTGTGTTACTCTGCTGCCAACAAAGTGCTGTCAGCATTTTTAGCTCAGCTGACCAAAGGTCAGCGGAGCTAGTCATATAGGTATTCAGTGGCGTCAGGGTGTCAGTCCAGCAGTCCAGCAGTCCATCAGGTGTCCTGATGATGCACACATCCAAGAATGGTAGCTGCTGATCCTTCTCAAGCTCCATTGTGAAGTTAATCCTCTCGTGTTTTGTGTTGAGGTAGTTGAGGAGGTCCGTGGGGTCATCCTTTTCCCTGATCATGGTGAGTACATCATCCACTTTCCTGTACCAACACATTGGTGTGACGGGGGCGTGCCTGAGTGCATCTTCTTCAAAATGCGACATTACCAATCAGAATTTCTGAGCACCAAAAGGACCCTAAATCAGCTGTGTACGAACACTATACAAACACGGGTCACACCGTGGAATGGCAAAAGACAGTTGTCTTAAACAAACAGCAACAAAAATTTTACCAAAGAAAACTGATGGAGGCCATTCAAATCAAGAGACACAAACCCAAACTCAATAGAGACACTGGACTATTCATTCCTTCAGCATACGATAGCCTGATCATATAATCACTCTGTTTATTTACCTACTTGTCAACACATGAACTGTGACTCAGCATAAGACCCAATTGTTTTACTGCACAATTGTTTCATTAATACTGTATTTCTGTAAAAACACGTTATGTAGACTCAACTTCACTTTGATTCAGTTGTACACTTGACAACGACCAGGGAAGACTGGTAGAAACGTCGTGTTTAAAATAAATCTAGAAAGAGTAACCAAAAAGTTGGGTTAGTTATTCGAAACCTTTCTAAAATGCCTTACAAGCAGTGGAACTTTACAGTCCGAAACTCCAGAACAGACTGAGCTGAAACCCATGGATATCATATCATATCATACCATATATCACATCATATCGTATCAAATCATATAATATCATGTCATGTCATGTCATGTCATACGGCGTACATGTATATCATATCGCATGGCATCGCACCGCACCACATCACATCACATCACAAATTCAAATTCAAATTCAAAATGAGTTTATTGAGACCTTGTAAAAATAAATTTACATTGGTGAGAGATACAATAAACTAGTGTTCGATAGAGAGAGAAAAAGAGGAAGGGAGCAAACAGGGATCTGTCTTGAGAAATGTACCCTGAGTGCTAGCGTGCAGAAGAAAGCGTGATGGTTACATAAAAGTGATAGGCCTATGTACATGGTATGTATCATGTAAAGATATAATTGTGAAAATAATGTAATATTTACAGGAAAACAATTGGGTTAAGCTTGCTGATGAGCCCCATCTCAGAGGAGATTTTGATCATTTTCTTAATTGAAATGCTTCTTCGCAGTATTTGCCCACCTCTTTAATTAAATTGCCCTCTGAATTGATAAGGTAAAAGAATTGATTTTCGTTTGAATAATTTAATACGCAAGTTAGGAGTGAGGATGTAATAGATGTTCTGAGGTTGGAGTAAAGGGGGCATTCTAATAGGAAATGTATTTCATCTTCAATGATGGAATGATTTAACAGGCACACGCGTTCTGATCGAGGGAGTTTAGGAGTTGTGTATCTACCCCTTTCAATCTGTAAATGATGGTTGCTGATTCTTAGCCTAGTCAAGGCAGCTCTTTTATTTTTAGACTTGATAATATTTAGGTACTCTTCGAATTTGAAGTGCTGCTTAAATTTTGCATACAGCTCCAGTTTTCCTCCATTGGAAATTGTGGAGTTGAGACTGTTTTTCCAATGGAGTTCATACTTAGACCTAAGGGTAGCTTTAACATTTGAAGAATGAAAGGATGACAGATTTACATTGAGAAGTTTTGCCATTTTTTCGGTAAAAGAGAACCAGGAAAAAATTTTGGCATTGTTTATTTCAGATGATTCATGAAAGGCATTGGAAAGTAGTGGATTTTTTTTATTTCTGCAGATGCTGATGGTAATTCAAAACTGACACCACAGTGTCGATAATGAGGGGGTACCTTCCTAACTCCCCTAATACCGCCAGGTTAGTGGCCGTTTTTGAAACTCCCAGGAGAAATTTACAGAATGAAAGTTGAACTTTATCAGCTGGGTGGTTGTATAGATTTTGACCAAAAATATGATCCCAATCAGGCACGGCTTTTTTGAAATAGTTTTCTGCACCCCAGACTTCTGATCCATATAAGCATATCGGTTTTATAAGGTGGTCAAACAAGTATAAAGATGTGGATGGCTGTAGATTTGAGTCCCTGATAGTAGAACGTAGCTTGAACAGAGCTTTTCTTGCACGATTTGCAAGATTAATTTTTGGCGACCGAAAAGAGCCAGAAGAAGTGAATTCTACGCCTAAATAACGATAGCTCTGGACATTTTCAATTTGTTCATTTTTGAAAAGGAAGATGTCTTTACAAGGATGACCATTACCACTTAGTTTCATACATTTAGTTTTCTTAATATTGATCTGGATGCGCCATTTTTCACAATAGTTTGATAGTTTGTTGATAGAATTTTGCAAGCCAGAATGTGACAGGGAGCAAAGGACCAAATCATCAGCATACATTAGGCATCTTATGTCTTGTAAACCTAAAAAGGGGGTGTCAGAGTCAACTGGAATACAGGAGGGGAGATCATTTATAAAAAGATTGAAGAGGTTTGGACTAAGGATTTCGCCCTGTTTCACCCCTGCAGTGATTTTAAAGCTGTCAGTGACGCCTTCACGGGTCTTAATACATGCTGAGCTGTTGTTGTACATATTTTCAATTAAATTAAAGAATTTGCCTCTTATATTTTGCTTTAGGAGCTTATAATAGAGTCCGGCATGCCAAACCCTATCAAATGCTTTCCTAAAGTCGACAAAACAGATGTAAAGAGGTATCATCAAGGTATCTTGATCTCTGTCAATGTATCCTGATCTCTATCAATGTATCTTGATCTCTATCAGTGTACCATTCGTGTAGAAGTACCCTTTACATCGGGAACCATACGACATTTACAATGTCATCTTGTTAGAGTCTTGATTTGACTCAATTTCTGCAATTTCTTCCCTTGAGAGGCTCGCAAATCGATCACCCGTGCAGTCTGCCATCGTGAAAATCCAGGCCTAGCATTTGGCATATAGCAGACGAAATTTTAGCACGGGCATGCGCGCAATGGCCACTTCCGTAACTTAGAACGACCCATGTTGACAATACACTCATGCACTGACATGACTGACCGAGCCACGAGAAGATGCCACCGCCAGATCAAGAGGCCAGTTGTCGCTCGATTCCTGAATTATTTTCCTATAGACAGTGATAGATGCAAATTACCTGTTCTTAATAAACAATCCAACATGCGGATCCCGTCTGCAACGATGGTGAACGGGCGTGAACCATCAAAACTTTCACTTCAACGCGTGAACCGAGGATTGATGCCGCCATTTTGAATCGCTTCGTCAATCGTGACGTTACGGCTGGCGTAAAATAATGACCTTGGCCATAAAATAACGAAAATTATTTCATAGCACGTGACCGTCGATTCGGCGCTGTGATTGGTTCACATTCTCTTGAGTAATGATAAAACTGAATTATTTTGCCCCTATTTTACACTTGACTCATTTGCGAACCTTTAATCCAAGTTGTTTTACAAATATTTTGGTTCTACGTCAAGGCTTCAAACACCCATTACCTTAAAAAATTACTTCAAGTGTCATTAATTGTTGTACCATTGAAATTGGTCTGTAACACAGAATTATCTCTGCAAATTGCAAAATCATAGCTGTCTCAGTTTTCCCACGGATCACAAATCGCATTCTTCAATTCAAAGTGAAACAGCCCCATTATGATATCGATATCACCATGACCCCAACATCTCAGATCAAAACACCACTGTTTAATACGGGGACGCATTCTTGAGTGTTCCAAAAATTGATACATTTCGCTACATTCACAATCATTTGCATATTCGACGTTGTCTCGGTCACGGCCTCGCGGCTGTGAGAAAACTCCGATTGAGTAGTAGTAGTGTTTATTAATAAATCACACATTTCTACATAATAATAGATGAGGCTATGTCCAGATATGGCATTATTAGCCTCATCAGGAAAAGACAAACATTACAATTCATAATTGGCAGTAAAAGGGTTTGATTACATTCCGGTGACAGGTGGGGTATCGATTCATTGCAAATTAAGGTAGGGAAGGATTAGCTCTCATTTTAAAGTAATTCACTACATCAGTTACAAAACTAGACACTATTTCAACTATACCTTTGTTCGTTTCCATGGGCAGAGAAGCATGCCCATTTAGTAGAACATCCAACCTGTCATCGGAACGTGTAAGCGAGCTATAAATGGTGCTAAACAGGGGCAGCTTCGAACTCCGATCGTAATGTTTGAAGTCGAACCCGGCATAAAACTGCGCGATATTAGATGTAAGATGAGCTCACACATACATTTTGGTATCATTTGTATGATTTCACACAACATTTTAATCATAAACATCGTCCACGGCAATATTTAAGCAGTATTAGACACGATTAAGTCATCGATCTGGCCGTACGAACCGTTCCACATTTCATGTGCCGCCATGTTGGCTTGTGCTAATTTATGCAAACACTGCCATTCGCGACTGGCGTGTAAAGTTTTCGACGCCTCATCAACGTTTTTCAAAGTACTAGTATAATTCTGTAATGACGGTGAGCGATTATTTACTTTGATCTACCAACCTACATTTCGATTTTGTTGATCAAACACTCGTGGTATGGTTTAAACCGAGCATTTTGGTAGCCACGTCTCATTAATTTTGGCGGGAAAATGACACCCTCGCTTCCCAACACATCTACGCTAAAATCACCACCGTTCAGGAAAAATTCTCGATGTAGGCCACTAGATCGGAGAATAATGAATCATCTCAAGCCCTGATTGGCTCAAGCTGTGCACAAATAAATTAGTAATCAGGTCACTCAGGTCAGCAAGTAATCCGAGCAGGATGATTGGTCGGCTGGCTCCTTTATGTGAACAGATGCGTGATCGAGCTGAACTGGCAAATGACGTTGCGCCGTTAGGAATACCGTTAGATGGCGCGTCAAATTGACCCAGTTTAATCAATACCATGAAATGTATTATACGCGTAACAGTCGTGAAAAGTAATCAGTCCATTCGATTCCTAGGGTATGAAAACCTAAGGGTAGAACTTATTCCCATTGCTGTAGGTGTTGAAGGAGCCGAGTTATGCCATCAGATAAAAGAGTGACGAACAAAATATCAATGTCTGATATGTTCATTACGTCATGATGGAGGCATCTGAGATTGAAAATCGGATTGCCCAGGTTGACAAACCTTGGGGTAGGATTTATTTCCAAAGCTGTAGCTGTTCTAGCAGATGAGATATGAAGGTGTGTGACAGACCGGACACACAGACACACACACGCAAACACACACACGTGCACACGCACACGCAAACAGATACACAGACACCACGACCAAAAACGATATGGTTCCCGATTTGATTGATCGGGAACCATAAAAACGTTAACGTCAGTGTTTCCGTCCGTTAGCGGGACGATTTTCTAAACTCTCTAAAGTCTTGAATGTCACGCCAGTCACTTCATAAGATTACAAAGCTCCACGCTTTTGAAGTAAATAACATGGCCGCAGGTTGTTTCCTTCAGACACTGAAAGATGCACACAAAGAACTCGGTGTTCGCTGATGACTTGATGGTAGTGGCGGAGTCCGGCCAAAAAACTGGCTCCTGGGTGTCGAGGAAGATATACCTTTGCCCACTGGATTCACTCGCTGGGTTACGTTTCCGGACAAAAAATGTTTCCGACTCTGAAAGAAAAATAGTGCAGAATGAAATAAATAAGTTCGCAACTGTAAATATCTACCGGTGACCGCGCTTTTCTTGACGGGCTCAATGTGGCCTTTTGACATGTAGGCCTATATCGGGATTAACGTCACGTACAAAATGCAGGCTCGAAAAATGCCACATACATGTAAAAACGAAAATATGACGAACTGTAGTAGAAAGGTCGGAGGTAGAAGGGAGAAAGCAGACGCACTATTTATTCCGAACAGAAGGGAGTTTCGTTTATTTGTTCTTACTTAAACAATGTGCCTCCACTTTACAATACGCCTTCGGGCAGTTCGTGACAGCACACTGCATCCTACCATCCTGCAGTTTTGTGGCATTCACAGCTGAAGAAGGAGCTGCGTTCCTATACCTAAAAACAAAATGATTCAGAATGCTACAGGTCCCACGCCGTCGTTTTCTTCATGGCGCACATCTGCGATTTTTCGTGTCATTTTTTAAAGGGCGGCGCACAACTGCGACTAAAATGGGGGCGACTACCGATGCGACTACTACGTCGTATGCGATAATTACCTTTGAGGTCGATCAGTGATGTCATCCACGACATCACTGATCTTCCAAGGAAGCATTTGTCGCAAACGAGTCAACAAAAACCAAAAAACAAAAAATATGTTCAGGCACTGCTGTGGTCGCAAGGCCGGTCGCCTAGAAAATCGCTCGGAAAATCGCAAGTGTGCGCCGCCCTTTAGGAGACTACCCTTCCGACTGCTAGAGCGACTGGAGATTTGTAGGATTTGTCGCCTACTCTGCGACAGATCGTTGCACCAAGCGACCAGTTACTGTGGTCGTCCGATTAATCGTATCTTGTCTCATATATGATCGCTTGAGTGGTCGTTACATTGTTTGCGGGAGATTGTTGCACTGGGCGATCTGAATGACGGGTTTTAATGGCCAACGGATACCAAATGACTGCGATCGCATCAACTTGATGATCAAGAGACCAAAAATTCAACATGTTAATTTCTTCTGTCGCAAAGGCTTGACTGACTTTGCAACTAGTCGGCCGATAAAAAACGATGAAACTTTGTCCGCATACGACTCCGACGCGACGCCCAATAGTCGGTGACTTCAGTTGCTTTCGGAGGTCGTCTGTCGTTTGCGGATGGTTCAATTAAATGGTCGCAAGTGTGGTCGGTGAGTGACTTTGCACGCGATGATTGTCTGCGACGTGGTGGTCGCCAGTCTCGTCGGCGGTCGCATGATTTTGGTCGCTGGTGTGCGCCATGCTTTAGGGTACTGGTACCGTGATCACTTCGCTAGTTTCAAAGATGCTGGTTAAACATGAACCAGAATGAAATTCGTCCATCTTACTCGATTAAAGTCTTTTTACATCGCCTAAATAAACCACTTACTTTTCATTTTACACTCACCTTTTCCATTCAAAATCAGAAAATTGAACGCTAGTGTAAATAGTTAACGGAGAACGCAATGTCCATTCTTCAGGTCACGGATGATTCGTACCAAAACCACAAATCACGAGTGAAGAATAAGCTCCTGTTTGCAACCGCGGCCTGATATGCTATTTTTTGAACGTACACTCATGGCCAAAAATAAATGGACAGCAGTTTTTCTTGAATATCTCCAAACCAATGGGGTTGACAAAATTGGCCCCAACATATTGGGTGCCCCCCCCCCCCCCTG
>NMRB01004237.1:0-41839 GCA_002633025.1 Notospermus geniculatus
GACCTCGGCATTCGACTTCATCGGTCCGCCTGTGGCCTTCTGTGCCCCCCTTTACCAAAATCCTGGATCTGCCCCTGACACAGAATGATGATCATATCCTACCGTTTCTCAGTCTCCCTCCCCTTCAGAACTTGTATTGTATCATAACTGAACACAGGACTTACTTGACAATATCTGTGATGGGTATGTGGAGTATCCTGTCATCAAGCGTGTGAATATCAACAGTGCAGCCCGTCAGAGCTTTACCAAGGGGAACCTCGGCCGTGAAAACGAGGTTGATACCCTCTCGTCGGAATCGAGGGTGCACTTTGTCTTTTACAATGAATACAATATCAGCTGGAAAAGAGAAATTGATTGGTCCAGTTGAGTTGGGTCTCAAACATTCTAAATACATGCAAATTTGGCTAAAATTGGTCTGTTGTATGGACCACTTTGAATCCGACTTACCTGGTACATTATTTGGTCCCTGGTCTCCCTCCTCTGGGAATGTGATTCTTGTCCCTGGCCGCCAGCCCTTCTTGACTGTGATAGTGAGGATCTTGTCTCGGATGCTGGACGTGTGTCCATCCTCATTCATAACCTACAGAGACACAGCTTGAACTTAAAGGGAGACTCCACTCCTGGTAAACTTTTGAATTTTTATCAATCCATGGAGACTATTGCCATGAGTTGTGATGTCACTGGTGTCAATAGGCTGACGACCTTCGTAGTGAATGAGCTAATACTGTGACTGCCTGGGTAGGCCTATTGGTTGTACCTTCATAAATATGCATTTAAAGCACATATGACATCACATGTGCTGTGCAATGGTCCCCTTGGGATGCAATTAAAATACTTAAAATGATGAGTTTTCTGATTTAAAAAAAAGACGTGTTGCAGATATCAATGAATTTGAATGTATTAACGATATTTCAAAAATTCAAAATTTTACACAATGAATGGAGTCTCCCTTTAAGGACCAACAACTGATAGTGATATAGGCCTAGCAGTTAAGTTTCTTTCTGTATCAACACAACAAGTTACATGCCAAGGAGATGGTCGGGTCACATTATTGCTATTGACTCGGGAGCTGGAAAATCAAGATGTTATCTCGAGTTGTTGGCAAACTTACTCGTCTCGATATTTTCATCTTCTTGGTGCAGCCATGAAACACTTCCTCCAATGAAAGAGCAAGTTCTCGCTCGATCGGCTGGTCTTGTTTTTTGGCACCTCGGCCGTGAAGACCACCAAAGCTCATGCTCATGTCACCATCAACACGGTCGAAGAATTCTGAAATACAAAGNTCACAATTCACATGGCTTTGCCAGATTCAGAAGCTTACCTTGGTAAGGGTTGTCACCACCAAAGAAGTCCCTGAAGACCTTCTCAGCATTGCCATGGAAACAGTAGCCTGAGGTCCACGCTCCAGCAGCACCACTTCCTTCAGGGACCCCACCCTTCAGCCCTTCCTCGCCAAATTGGTCATATGTGGCTCTTTTGCTTGCTGGAAAGATAGTTAAAGATAGGTTACAAGTCAAAGGCAATTTCGCTTGAACTCCTCAAGGCCTACATTGTAGGCTACTTGGAATGTACCGGTACCTTACCAGAAGGAGATTATCTCCTGACCTTACTAAAAACATCAGTGTAAGCCACATTTATACATGTATTCTGATGCCTTTTTTGCGAGGGTCCGAGTCCAGTAGGAAGCTACTGTAAACCGTGATATTTTCGCGACGCTAAATGTTCGCGATTTTGGTGATCTACGAATTCGCGAAGAATAAAAATTCGCGATTGGAACCCTTCAGCTTCAAAAGAATAATAAGAAGAGTAATTTTCGCGCGATTTATTTTCGCGTTTTGGCCCTTGAACGCGAAATTCGCGAAAATAAAACGCACGCGAAAATTTCACGGTTTACAGTATGTCTTTCACCTTGGAAACCTGTTATCAGGTTATTATTTCATATTCTGATTTCTGCATGTTGTGAGTTTCATAGTGAATCAACAAGTCACTACTGATCAGAACTGAGAAAGGCACTCCTTGTGTTTTGAGGCGAGTGAAAAACTGCTCATCTGAGAAAAATAGAGTTTTCTATTGTTCTGAGGCGAGCAGTTTTTCACTCGCCTCAAAACACAAGGCCTGCGACTATTGTGCCATCATCCCTTATTTATCAAGCTCTGATTTTGGTTATACCCACCATCACTGAGTACATCATAGGCCTCGGCCACCTGCTTGAACTTCTCGTAGACATCTTGGTCACCAACATTCTTTTCTGGATGGAATTTCAGTGACAATTTTCTGTACCTGTAGGATTCATAAGTAATAGAAAATTTCGTCATCAAACAAAGAATTGAAGTTTGTTTGAAATCTACGTTTGACTCTGCTCACCTTTTACTGATTCACATGCGACCCGTTAGGCCGACTAAAAAAATTTGTTGGTTTTCATCCCCGCCCCCAATGTTCCCGCCCCTGCATGCCTGGTGTGTGGCAGGCAGTCAATAGCATCACTATAGGCCTACATCGTCACTCGGCACCACACTCATGAAAACCTTTTTTTTTAGTCGGCCTTCTTAGCCCATCCGAAATAGGCTACCAATATTCCAGACCAACGCTTCAAATGTCATGATGATGATAGGCTACAATACATTACATACATGGATTAGGCCTATGCCTAGGTGCATGCAATGCATTGCAGCATGTGTACATCATCATGTATACTGACTGTGTACTGGTGTAGGGCATGTAGGGGGGCCTGTCATCATGGTCATGATCACCATGACCATGCGGCATGCCTCCTTTTACTCACAAATTTGTGACCTATTCAGGGTATTTTATCGCAACTTACGCCTTCTTTACATCAGCATCACATGCACTCCTTGTCAGCTGCAAAATGTTGTAGTAATCTTGGCCCATTTTGATTTTATTTCAACTTTTTGACAGAGGACAAACTGTTCAGCTGTCTGCTTTATTTACATCAATAATGGCCGCTTGCTTAGCAACGCAATGCCGAAACGTATTTGTAAGGAGAGCTCTGATTGGTTTGGACTTTCAGACTATTGATTCCAAATGTCGATACATATTTCCTAAATCAAAGAATCAGTTTATTTTGTTAAAATGATACGAAATGTGTGTAAAAAACTGCCCAATTCCAATTTGTTGTAAAATGATTATAATAAACTGTTCAATCTTTACAAAAAATGAGAATCACGGACGGGGTCGAAACTAACGCCGGAATGAGGCGGTCAAGCAGTGTTCTAGGCAACTTGCTAAACAATATGGCTGCCTGACAATGCATGAAGCCAGTTTACTGCATGAACAGCGGCCTTTTGTGACAAAAAAACACCCTCAGCGTTTTTGAAATGTCAATTTTTTCGATTTGAATATCAGAATGGAAGGTGATATATCAGGCGTCCGTATTATCCCTCCATCATTGGAGTTCTTTGACAGTGAGGTGAACGTTTTGCACAGACAAACGATAACAGTGAAAAATGTAGCAAAATCCAGCAAAAACATCCGTTTCTACGGTCCAAAAACGAAGGTAAAGTGCTCGTTTCATCCAAGTTCAATCTACTGTTGTCTTTTCTTTGGAATGTTGGTTACTGGCTTCATTCTTAATCCGTTTCTTTGGGTACAATTTGACTTTTTGAGTTGACAACAAGGCCAAAAAGAAAGAACATGATGATAGCATGATTAGGCCTACTCTTCATTCCAAATCCCCTTGGCGCGAGGTTTTCGGCCGATATCTCCTCAACGGCTGGGCCAAATTCAACATACCATACATCAATAAACTTGTCTTTCTTGCCGGTATCTTTCTGCTATCTTCATTTTTTGCGTAAGGCCTGCATAACGGATCTCTTTCTCAAAACCCATTTCATTTCGCGATGCTGTTCAGTGCAGTTTACACGTGCGCGATGCATTGCGTCATTTCAAAATGGCCGCCATTTCGGCCGTCAGCACAAACGGTGATTTGTGAAACAACTTTTTTCTGTCACGTTTTTCGGGAAATTGACTGTGATGATGGCTGTACCGCCAAGAAAGACAAGTCGATTGACGTATATTTCATCAAAATCGGCCCAGCCGTTGCGGAGCTATCGTTGATAAACCTCGCGCCAAGGGGATTTGGAATGGAGAGTAGTTAGATGATGCCTCCAGCCTCAGCCATGGGCACTGCGATGTTCTATCAAGTAACTTAACCATTTTCTCAAGGAAGGCTACATTCTTTCAACCCACGTTTCTATTCCAGAATTTCACCCTAAAAGTCAGCAACCCCGAGAAGCCAGTTGCCCCGGGATTGCAAGTCCAAGCTGTTGTTGAATATGAAACAAGTGAAGAGACAGATTGCGAGGACAGGCTTGTGGTCACAGTTGATGGAGATGTCCTCGAAATACCCCTCCACGCGTATGTTTAGTCAATCAGTTTAACTTTTAATACCTTTGGCCTACTCGATCTTGGTGCCAACTTATTGAGACATCCTTCTTGTCAGTATGATTGGAAGGTTTTCGTCCAGTGTTTCTGCCATAGGGGGGAGAGGGGGGATGATCCCCTCCCCAAAAATTTCAAGGAGGGGATATCCCCCCTCAATTTTTGCAGACTAACCTTTTTCAAATATCTATCACTATTTTCACTTCAGTAGTGTTTTTCTTTAATTTCTTACATTTCAAATGCAATTTTCATGCAGAAGGAAGACTAATTTTGCATTTTGGAGTGTAAAAAATGACTCTGGAGGGCATTTTTAACAACAAAAATTTTTTAAAAATTTTTGAACAAAATGTTTTTTTCAAAAAAAAAATTTTTTTCCCCCTCCTTGAAAATCCTGGCGGAAACCCTGTCATCTATCATCATGATAATGGTCAAAATCTAAACGGGTAGGAGACCTAGGAATAGAAGTTGGCCTTGTTAATTCAGTCCAATTTGATTAGCATTCTACATGTATCTGTTTTAGCAAGAATATATAAGTACCAAGAATGTACAACTCAGTAATCAATCAAAAGGGTGGGCATTAGGTTACTTTTTCTGATAATAGAGGGCGTACGGTAATTATAGGCCTTCTGATTAAATAACCAATGTTTAGATTTAAGAGTTGTTGACTGAATTGTATTATTTAGAATAATGTCAATATTCTTATGTAAAGTTACAGACACATTACTGGCATACAATTTTTTTTTGATTTCGGTGAAACCATGGATTTGTTGTTTAGGTCAGAGTGCCCGACCCAGAGATCAAGTACGATATCAATTTGTCGAAAATATGGTCCATTCAAAACTACTCTGTAGCTCGGTTATTTCTGAGCGCATATAACTGCGGGATGTGTCATTTTGTTCGTAATGACCTTCTCTACACAATAAGCCTTCACAAATTAAGATCCCTTCAGTTACAGGGTCACCAGAGGCAAATTAGTAAACTCACTTTAGCACATATTTGGAGTTGTACATTCTTGGTACTTATATATTCTTGGTTTTAGGTATCCGTGTCAGCCAATTCTTACCATAGAAGGACCAGTCAAGTTTGGCAATGTTGTTGCCTGCAGTAAAGTTATATCCAGGGAAATATCTGTTATCAACCAGGGGTCAAAGGCTGGCGAGTTCAAGGTCAAATATTGTGGAGACCGGCCAATATCTGTCATCCCGTCAAGTGGAAACGTCCCTCCAAAGACGGCTCAGATCATCAAAGTGGAATTCGTCACAAAACAGAGTGGAAAATTTGATGAGGAAGCAAAGTAAGTGATATCGGATTTTGTCAAAATCTTATGGAGCATACACTATAATTAGATTTAGAAACAATGGCCTAGAATTTGCCTGCTTTCTAAGTCACACCTTTCTGTTTTCACTCTAGGGTCTACCTCGAAGGCCAAGAGCCAACAGCCCTGAGGATCCTAGGGAACGTGGTGGAGAGAACACTGGAATTGCTTTCGCCCCAAAATGAAGAGCTTATGGAATGTATCAAGTTTGGTAATGCGTACTACGGCACTGATCGGACAGAGGCAGCCATATTGTACAATAACGGACCAGAACCTGTCAATTTTGTGGCGGTTTTACAGGATGATGCCCCTGGACAAGAAGTGGTGGGTGCTTTTAGAAGTTTTTGCATATCTCTTAGTCTCCTGCTACGGTAGCACCCAAGTGAAGCGTCCATGTCACTGTTTAACAGTGTTATGAACAATGGTTTGGGTCAGTGCTCGAAAAGTAGCATTTTTACTCGAAATTGGCCTCAGGTGAGTGGACCGCAAGGTCAGGTCGCCAATTGGCGAATAAAAGTGACGATTTTTTAAGGTACAGGTCGCCAAACCATGCTTCCAACCTGCAGAAACGAGGAAGTTTTCATGCAGCAAAGAACGCCGGTCAGAACGATCTCAAAACCACGCCAGTCAGAGTGTCAGCAGTACATTGTTGATGTATGAGCACCATCACAGGCTGACACAGCTAGGGTTGAAATGCCATCTTCAGGCAAATATTACTATTAACAGTTGGTCCGCGTGTGCTGAAGTAGATGGCGCTGCGATCACCATAGACGGGTTCCTCTGGCATCACATCAGCAGTGAAAATAGCGGTACAATTTCGTGCCATTTTGACATCGGCCGTCCAGATTCCCGTGCGTTTTTGTGGCGACCAAACCTAGCAGCGATTTCGCCAACTGGTGAGGGCAGCTCGACCAGACTTCTCGAGCAGTGTGTGTTCTCTAACATTCAAATCCAATCAGCTTTTCTGATGTCAGTTTCTCCTTCATCATTCCAGGGCATTGACTTGACCAAGACAACTGCAGCAACGTTATCAGATCAGCTCCTACCAGAGCAATATAAGGGATTCACAAATCCACTGACGTCACTGGTGACTGCCATACCCAATCAGGGCACATTGGCTCCATATGAGAAAATCCCCATTTTCTTTAGATTCAGTCCCAGGTAAGTCAACATCGGAAATGTGTCTCGCCTGTGAGTCTTGATGTCTGTCATTGGCTGATATTCATAAAAGCTAGCAAAGGCTTTTACCGGTACTTCAAGTTTTGCAGTACATTTACATTGGACCTCGCTGTGTGCAAATCTTAAAGGGCCTCTAGAGGCAGCTTTTTGGTGCATATTAATATGGTTACTAATACAGAATTGGTGGCATGAGGATCAAACCTGGGCATCAATTTTGAAGTAAAATTTCATCACTGTCAACTTTTAATTCACAATTCATGAGTTAGTTCATGGTCACTAGCGCCATCTGTTGCATAGTGGAGGTACTGTTAGTAGCCTAATAGCGAGCTGCCTCTAGAGGCCCTTTAAGTAGCCTTTGCTAACTTTTATGAATACCAGCCAATGGCTGGATGGCCAGAGACATCTGATGTAGTCAGTTGCCCATGTCTCTGACTTGAGGTATTGTTCGAAAGGTTCTAGATAATTCAAATCCCCGCCTCAGTGTGAGATTGTGGTCAAGTGTCTTTGCCTCAGTTGACTGGCCTCAATACAGAACTGGCAGAGATGAGATCCAAGTTATACAACCACTGATCTTATGTCCTTCCTTCAGATGGAATTCAGCGAAGAGTGGATGGAAGTCCCAGGGTAATCAGGCCCCGAGACAGGACTTTGCCCTCTTCATGCATCTGGAGATAATTGGGTCAAGTAACGGGTTCCAGAACAAGGGAGATAACAAAAACAGTAATGGGGAAGGTAGGTGAATGGAGGATGGGAATCCTTGATGACAACATTTATAATCTCTGCGGTGGTTAGGCTGATCCCACCAAGACAAATTCTTCTTATTGTTGTATGTGCATGATTGCCAAGGTCACAGACTCCAGGGGCATATTCGAATCCCTGTTCTTGACAACACTCGTGCTGACCCAGTTCATGTAGCTGCCGACTTAACTCGCGAACGGCAGTTTCGAACGACGAGAACAACAACCCGAGTCGGGCCAAGAACGCGTTCTCACTCCCCACTCAGCAGAGGGTTGAGAAGAACACCTTCTTGGCCCGACTCGGGCTACGTTCTCGGCGTTCGAGACTGCCGTTCTCGAGTTGAGTCAACAACTACATGAACTGGGTCAGCACGAGTGTTGTCAAGAACGAGGATTCGAATACGTCCCAGGGTGATGGCATCACTCACTTCTGATTTCAGGATCATTCCTAGAGGTCGCCCTGACTGGCACAGCCCTCCCAGTCCAACTAAACTTCTCTCCTCGGATAAAACTTGATTTTGACGAATGCCCAGTCGGAGAACACGTCGATACCTTGTGTGCTATCAAGAATGAATCAGCTGTCCTACCAGCATTGTTCCAGTTTAGGCGTATTGCGCACTTTAGTATGAGACCGTCGAGTGGCACGCTGCCACCTGGTGGCACGCAGGAGATTCTGTTTTCATTCATCCCCAACCAAGTCGGTGAGTATGGCTTCATTGTCAAGTTCAGTTTGCTTAGAGATTATCATTTTCTGCTCCTGTCATCAATACAGGCAGATTTAGATTAGGGCAAGCAAAAAATCTTTAGTTTATTGTCCTCTGCCCGTGCCAATTTTCAACGCCATGCAAAATTAAATTTTTTTATCAGTTTGAATTTCACGCCCCGCCGCCAAGCGGTAGATCTGTAAACAACAGTTTCCAAAGCATTCTCTTCATGCATTTTCAGCGCTTTTGTGACAAAATCCAGTCTTAGAGGGTCGGGGTGGTGATATAACATGCTCAGGAGGAGCTGATTTTATAATTTCTTCGTACCAAAGTAAAATAAAACATAAAAATAAAAAGTGCCCCTTGCCTATTTTCAAGAATCACTCGGACGATCAACTAAAAATGTTTTTGCTTGCCCTTACAGTGACATACACAAAATGGTTCTCTACAGCATTGCACGATTCCTCTTGAACTCCGATTCTAACGATTTGGTTATGATCACAATATTGTGTATTTCCAGGTTCATTCAAGCCTAACTTGATGATGGATGTGATAGGACAGGTAGCAGATAATCGTAACCCATTCATGTCTCACCTCGAGGTCATCCACACCATGAACGTCCAACTTCAAGGTCGAAGTGACCCTGTAACTGTGAAGAGGGCACCAAAGTTTAATCCAGGTGAGGAAGATGTAGCCTGGATTTCAGATAGTGAAATGTCTGACTACGGTTTTGGCAGCTGTTATGACATAACTCCCACAGAATTGGCTGTAAACTGACGGGAGTCCATTACTGTGTTGTTTTTATTTCATCAGGCCTGCCAAGGGTGTTCTGATACCTTGCTGGAGCTTGGGCAAGATTTTGCTGGAGAATGGGCAATTTTGGCGTTGCCTTGCTTGAGCATCGATCTAAAACGTGCAAAAAACCACACAGCGCATAATGTCCTTCAGGGAAGGGATGTGATTGGTCAGAACCTGGCGGTAAAACACTGATCAGCCTGAGCAGATGGCAGTCAGCAAATGCAGTTTGTGTGATAGGCAATTTTTTTAAAGAGCTTCGCTTTTGGGGAAATGCGTGAGATTTTTTTGAAGAGCTTCACTTTTGGGGAAATGCATGAGATTTTTTTGAAGAGCTTCACTTTTGGGGAAATGCGTGAGATTACACACAGCTCGCCGGAGTGCGGGAGAACAGGTGTAAATGCGTGAGTCTCCCGTCAAATGCTTGAGACTTGGCAGGTCTGTTTCATCATAAACGAATTTGGTTTTTCCAGGCATCACTCCAAAGATCACAAATGAAGTTGGTTTGTACGTGGACACGACATTCAAAACGGCGGAGAAAAAGCCCAGGGCGGCCATATTGAACTCTCTCGGAACAGAAATTCATAAGATTGAATCGGCAAAGAATGTGAAGACCCAGGATGATTCGGCTCTGGTGTCGTTTCCCAACGACAGAGCGAAGAGTATTCGGCCAAGCGATCGGAGGGAAAACTATAAGTAAGTTAGGTTGAGTTTGTGATAGATGTTCCATGGTGGACATATCAGTGCCATATTAAGTGGGGCAATTGGAGATCAAGCTCACTCTATAGAGGTTTCCCACGTGACGTCATAAAGGCCACGTTGGCCGCCAAATTGACCGGGTGTTTCCTGAAGGACGCAATGACATTATTTCGTGTGCTTTCTCGTCACGTCAGGCGTAATGTCAATCCACGTGTAGCACCCTATTGACGCCAATTTGCATCATTTTGACGGCCAGTCACATGATTTGATGACGTCAGTGGGATTCCTCGATAGTCTCATCCCCTCGCTGGTCCAAAAACTGACATGAACTGATCCTTGTATATCACATTTTCCAGGACGATTTTCACCGGGATGGAGCGCCATACATTTGTTGATCCCGATTACGCATACACTGATGATGAAGAGGCGGCCAGGAAATACCACAAGCGTTTTTATAAGTCGTTTCTCGGCGAACTTCGTGAGAACAGGCTCAATAAAGTCAAAGCCAAGTAAGTTGCTGAGTCAAAATGAAGCCTGGAAGCTCCAGACTGTAGCTACGGTTACACCTGTTGAAAATACCCATGTTTTTCCAGTACCGTGTCAAACCCGTGTGTTCTAAAATCCGAGCGTGAGGTCACACTACTACATTGTAGTTAAGTAGCCCGGCGACAGGTGCGCTGCATGCACTGACTCTTCGGTCATTTCTGTATTGGCACACATTGTTGGAGGCGCGAAAATGATGTCACTTAATGGCTGCGTCACCTGTAGCCGTGCTAAGAACTAACGAAAACATGGGGATTTCGAAAAGCATGGCGAGCTTGCCGTGTTTCAAAAACCCATGTTTTTCAGACACGGGTTTCTTGAAGCCCGGCAATTCATAGGTGTGACCGCAAAAAACTCTAGAGTTGAACTCTAGGTTCTCTCCTCAGACCATGGGTCATATGACTAAAGACTAGCAAATGCTTTTAGTTCAGATTTGTACAGCATTGCCTATATATGTACTGCAAAATTCAAGAAAAAGCATTTGCTAGTCTTTATTCATGTTTGGCACAGAGCAGAGCATGAGTGTCACTTTCAAGCAATAGAGTTGTTGTCTACTCATAACTGTTGGGCACTTCAAACAGTTAACTGTAGGATGACAATACTTGCGATGTACAGCAACAGTTTGGGACCTTCAACAGTCATGAATGGACAACAACTCTAATGCAAACAGTTGGCCCCATCCAACTAAGAAATTTTAAGGCATGAAACTGAACAACATAACAGGCCAATCACATTTCATCAAAAGTCACAAGAGAAAGTGAACAAACAGAGGGGACAGTGGGTCTGTTGTTCATGCACAAATGTGACCGTCTATGAGAAAACCCGGTCAAAGTTGTTGAACACCACATGGTTAATAGGTTATGTTGAGAGTGTCATCACAATGAAAAAACACCGGTCTGTTGGTGGCAAATAAAGCCTTAGCGATTGTGCAACAAAGATCAGGTATGGTCAAGGCCTATGTCACTCCCAGCGACTTTGCCCGGGTTTTCTCACAGATGGTCACAAATGTCCTAATCTATTCAAATTTATCTGCTTTCTGACAGAGAGTTCAAGGAAACCAACAATGGAACTGATATCGGGATAAAAAGTGCAGCAGGAATCAGGCCGAAGAGGCTGGGTATTGAAGAGATCAAACCAGATCCAAGACGTAAGTCAAAGACAACAGACTTGAGGTCCAAGCACTTCAAAGCCACGAAATTCAGAGTAAAATGCTTTGTCTCAGGCGCGTGTGTACCCGGCGCGCGCCCCCCTTTCGGCAAAAAAATCTGTAAAATTGACCGTGAAATTTGGAGCAAATCATTGATATTCACCGCAGATTTCAATGTTTCTACATGTAGCTCAGTGCGCCCCCTCTTTTCCGAAATCGTGGATCCGCGCCTGTGTCTCACCAATGATAGTTGGTAAATCCCTGCAGTCCTAGACTCACTGAAATTCCAACTTATGATCAACATTTTCAGCACCGACCCCTCCAAACGCTGATTTCCGTTTGCTCAGTTCCAAGCAGCTCTCAGAAGCTGAGGAGACGACGATGCAGAAGAGAGTCCGAGATGGTCTCAACGCAATCCCGAGCACAGATCAGGAGAAACGAGATTGTGGGATTATGTTGTCACCACAGGAGCTCCACCAGGTGGTCATAGGCCCACCCACGATAGAATTTAATGACGTCTGCTTGAGGTCTGTCACCAGTAAGGATATCAACATCATCAACAATCTGAACCAGTACATCCATGTTGTATTTGATGTAAGTATGGTGGACATTTCTCCGATTACCGTGTACGCAATTATTTTTGCGTGTAAAAATTCCCACGAAAATCGCGAAATCAAAATTTTGCCGCGAATATAAATACACGCATAAAAGTTTCCCCCAACAATCCAGTCAGTTCCCTTCCCTGCCCTTGACGTGAACATTAATCTACGCGAAACAGAAAAAAAATGTTTAATTCGTGAAATATTTTCCCGTGAAAATATTTGCGGATACGGTAGTCGTTGATCTCTGTTGGCTTCATTGCAACTTCCAGCGGAATGTGAGGATGTAGTCAGAACAGCCGATAGTTCTAACTGGTTGCCTGTCTGTTCTTACTTTACAGGTTGACTGTCGTGAACTGCGCCAGACTAGTCCCCTGTCACAAGTGATCCCACCACAATCGAAAGCCGTCCTACCTATCATCTTCGAGTCGAACATCAAAGGCAGATTTCAGCGCTCGCTGACGTACTCGATAAATACGACTTATCGTCATCATGTGACCGTCTTAGCCAACGTCGTGCCCGTCCATCTCGACATACGGGCCAAAGAGTTTCTGAAAGCAGCGTGCTGATAGGCTACAAAAATCGCAGGAAACCTCAGCGCCATCTGTGGACCAAACGCGGCGAACATTATCCAAGTGAAGCAGTTGTGGAGAGCAGGTAAACCGAAGGGGAGCGGTATACAACTGCGTAGGGAGTTTACATTCTCTGCTGCAAGGTTCTTGTTCTGCTGTCTTGTGGATCGCATGATCAAAACTTGACTCCTCTTGTTTCACTCCTAGGTGTTGTCGATGCCTTCCAAGACCTCGAATGTGAGGTGGTCTTCCACCCGTCCTACCTCGCCCCAGACGACGGCATGTTCGCTCTCCAGGTCCACAGCGGAAACCATCTAGTTCTGAAATGCCACGCAAACTTCGGCCCGACAAATGTCAAATTTATCGACCGGCGAATCATGTTTGGTCAGGTACCGCTACATCTGACGACCGTCAAGACGGCTCATCTTCATAACAGCAGTCAGAATCATGCGTATTTTGAGGTGAGTGAAGATTTATCGTCTGCTTTGTGCAGACCATTGATCTCTGACTGTTTTTGACAGGGGCTAAAATTTAGAATCCCCGATCGGAAGTGACGTTACTCCATGCAGGGTTGTCCACAGGGTTTGGAACAGACCAGACGCTGGTGACGTCACAGGGTTACTGATATTGGAAGCCCCTGCTGCACACCCATCCTCTAGAAGCCCTGAAATGCGATTTCCCAGCATTTCGGAACGCAAATCTAGCTCCTGTCGGTGCTTGGAAAACCTCAGTGTTACTGTAAAGCAGGAAAATTTCACGTGCAGGAATTTTTTGCCAATTTCATGAGAGTGTATGAGTCGCAAGTGATAAATATAGACCGTGAAAAAAAAACTGAAAAAATGGCAGAGACTCGCGAAAATATCCTGCCGCGAATGTATGTATGTCTATAATTCTTGATTCGCAAACATTTCCAGCCGCGAAATTATCTTGCTTTACAGTATTTAAAGTGAATAATTTTGAACGGGCGGCGATTTTTTTAGACCGGGCGCTGAGATCAATCCTGCGTTTTAGAATGGGCGCCATGCCCATTTTGTTACACTAGTGGAGAACTCTGTCCATGGCACACAATGGAAATCCTATTGTACAATGCGGTTTATTCCGTCAATCGACGGAATAAGCGCACTGATCGGGGATTCTAAATTCGTTCCTTTGACATCACTGTTGGAAATACTCCACTGTAAACATGACCCCTTCTTGCAGGTGATTGAGCCTAACCCCTTCCCCGGCATGACCATAAGTCCCGTCCACGGTGTCGTCCCTGTTGGTGGTAACGCCGAACTCAAGGTCAGCTTGACGCCGAACGCCATCATCAAGTTTGATACACGAGTGATGGTGTCAATACGAGGCTGGAAGATAATTGAGCTGAGGATGGGAGGCACGGTCGATCCGCCGGTAGTCGATATTGATGTGGTAAGTTCAAGAAGCGATTATCTCTTCGGGATATAGGCCCCTTTCGAAAGTCGGCCATTTCGGCACTGAGGGTAAAATCAAATGGGAAAATGCATTAAGTTTTGCCAGAAATTGCAGAAATAACTGTCAGGAATGCTTGAAATTTGGCAGACATGTTATGAGGGCCAATTCATTGAGAAATGTGTGAAAAAAATTGGGTGTCATCGATTAATTTTTGGACATTTCTGCATTTTTCTTCAACTGAACAATAAACGGTTTTAAAAGTGTCTGTTAATATGCAAAAGTCCGATGTAAAATAGTTAGGACCGGGTACCAGTCTAAGAAGATTGTGGACAAAACTTTTGAGAATTTGTCTTGAACAAGTCACAATGAGGAACCCGCGTGCCGTTTATCCCGACAGGTCGGCGCAGCGATCGATGAGACCGAACCGACGTCATTGACGTCGTTTTATGTGCTGACGTTGCGTCATGAAAAATGAAAAAATCTGCTGTACATTTTTCTACAGGAAAAAATGAGATAAAGACGTTGCCGTTATCGCCATCCTACCTCTTTATTTTAAGCAAAAAAGCAAAGGAATTTTAGAAATTTTCATCCGCGACAAGATGGTGTAAATTTTAATGTCATGCGACAGAAAAAAATGGGTTGATTTCACGCCAGAAGTTAATGGAAATGACTGGAAATCACGTTGAAAAAAGAAACTTCGGTCTCATCGATCGCAGCGCCACGTCGTGACGGTAGTTCGTCCGGTTCCTCATTATACTGTTTTTCTGTGGCGGGCAAAAGTAATTTACTAATAGTTGAGCAAAATACCCGAGCCCTATCCTATTCTTTTGCAGAAAGCTTTCAATCTGGGTGGTGTGTTCTGTGGCTCACAGAAGACAACCTCATTCAATATCATCAACAAGACAACGACCAAAACCAAAATGGAGTTTGACCTCTCACGATACGGCGACTTCTCTCTGGCCTTCCCCGGTCACGAAACGGCCGATGATTACACGTTCAGGCTGTTGAATCCTGGGATATATTCCGTCACGATAAAAGGAGAGGAGTCGATCCCGTGCGAACTCACCTTCGCCCCGACTGAGGTAAGGAAACAAAGTAGACTGTGTATTCAAGAGGTCGTCTTATTAAGGCCACGCTTATTTTATTTTGTTGGATTACGGACCCGCCAACCCTTAAAAATCAGAAAGTGAAAAAAAAATATATTTCCCACCCTACCATTTGCGGCAATCTTTTTTCCCTGCCGGCCCCAGCAAACATGAAAACAATTTTTTTTCCACGCTGATCGTAAAATCCAGTTCAAAAATTCTGCAATTCCACGTGGTCGCTAAAAACCTTCTGGTGTTTTACCACACACTCTCCATCCCATCGCTCCCAGCATGCCTTGCGCAGGAACGTGAACAACCGCGATGTCTGATGGGGAAGATTTATACTTTCGAGTGACGGTGAAGCAGGCAGCGAAAGAGCTGACCAAGTGCCTGTTGAGATGCAATATTGCAGGCCTTTCCGTTTGACGGGTGTTAAAATGTGCATGCGCCTCGCAAACAATAGAATTTCTATTGTTTGTGAGGTGCATGCACATTTTAGCGCCCGTCAAACGGAAAGGCCTGATATTGGCAAGGAAGCCCCTTTTTTTTGTTCTCCCTACTGTACTTGCATTCTGAGGTAAAAATCCGTAATCCAACAAATAAAATAAGCGTGGCCTAATATTACATATTAGGATGAAGACAAGTTGCATCAAATCATCAACATCCGGTTGAGACCACATCATTCAACACTCTTGTTTTCCTCTTCTCCTCCAGGTGGCGTCGTATGACTTCAACCTCCCGGTCATCATCAACCAGACAGCTGCACCGACACCATCGCCGACACCTTTCCCACCGACACCGGCTCCGTCGAACAAAAACAGCATCGCCCACATCATCAACCCACGGCCGAGCTTCGTTTCCATCGCTACACCCAGGAAGAAGGTGATTGCGACGGCATTGAGGGAGCCACTGCAGTTGTCGCATCACAGGATCGAGTTTTTCCTCCCGGTGAACTATCTAGACATTGCTGCCACGTCTGGTATCGGGCAGAGTAAGGTAGGGAGAATTAGGTGTTGGATCAAACCAAGAGCTGTTTAAAGAGAGCCTTGACGGCACATTGTTCGCTCCGTTTACGAGAAACCTCATTAACTCATCCACCCCCAGAATCCAGCAGACGGCATCTTCTGACAAAATTTTCCCGCATCCTATGGTATAATTGAGAAATTTTTGAAGAAAGGTTGTTTCTATCAACCATCTGAAGAATGTTTCTTCAAAATCTTTCCAATTCATTCTCAAGGATTTTAGAAAATTTCAGCAGAGATTCTATTTGCTCAAACCTGGGGGCAGATGAGTTAAGTCAGGTTGAGAGCCCAAAGTGGTAACATGACTGATTGTCAAAGCTGGGGTCCCTTAAGGCCCGTTTCCACAAGAGCGTTTTACGCCGCGTCATGCGTAAAATCTTTTGTTATTTTCCGCCGCTCTGCTTCCAAACAATGGCGAAGCGTCAAAACGCGGCGTAAAACGCTCAAGTGGAGATGGGCCTTAAGACACCAGCCCAACCCCACTGTACAGTGATACCCAGACAGCAATTTGTGCTTTACGCTGAGTGTTGCTGTGATCAGTGACAAATGAGAATGAATTCAGTCCTTCACTTAAACGTCTCTGACCTCTTCCAGGGCACCCTCCTCGTCAACAACAGCGATCGTCGACTCAAGTGGGCGATAGATCTGAGCAAGGCGAACAAGCCCCTTGAGGACGGCATCTTTAAGTTCCTCCACTCCAGTGGTATGCCGTTCCTGACTCACGGGTATGGAGGGGTCGAGGGCTACCTGGATCCTGGGATCACCACACAGCTGGGGGTAGCATTCTGTCCAAGTAAGTTCCAGTTGTTGGTCACTTGTCTTGCATCTTGAAACATAAGGCCTACTCCAGCTTCTGTAGAAAGAATATAGAGCTTTTGCAGGTGACGTCATCACGAAAAAATCCGCCATCTTGACGGTCAAACTGACGTGAAATGACATCGGCGCCCCACGTGGTGCAGTTTGTTGTCAGCGCAAGTGGAGTGTTGCGTCTTCAACCATGACGCGATCTGCACGTGGCGCACTTTGTCGTTGACCGTCAGCATGGTGGACCGCCGGTCAAACGTGACGTCATAATGAGCCGCTGCACAAGCTCTATAGTTGGAAGGCAATGCAGTACAAAACCTTGATGATTCAGGATGATCATCTGGGGTGGTCGCATAGAAACTCCGCTAGTGAGCCCGCTAGTCACTAGCGGTGTCGCCTGATACCGTAGCAGGGTAATTCTGGAGGCCGCATAGAACCGTCGATAGGACCCAGCTAGTGAAATCCGCCGATAAGCTGTCGGAATTTTGCGTATCGTGCTGCCATCATGGGCCCCAAAGGCATTGGTCCCGCTAATTTTACATTTCCATTGTTCGCCTTCTCGGAATTCGTAATAGGTTGCCCACTTGGCAAGGACATGCAGTGACCTCGCTTATTTCACTCTCGACGACAGTGCCGGCTGATTTCTATGCATCCTCCGGTGCTAGCGGGCCGCTAGCTGTCAATATTTTCTGATGAATTCATCATCACTAAAATCCTCGTACGGGTTAATTCTCGGATGATAATTTCTACTGTGAGGCAAATCTTCACGAAAACCAAAAAATGCATTTGCTTCTACGCGCCACATGTCGACGAATGGTCCTCTACAATTACAAGCGGACTCACTGGAGGTGCTCTTAGTTCCTCCAGCGATTTGGCCTGGCGTCAGCGTCACCGACAGCCTGGCGGATTTTTATGCGTCCTCCGTATCGGTACTGCTAGCGGGCTGCTAGCTGTCGGGGTTTCTGTGTGCTCACTATTGACAAGTGGCTGCATAGAACCTCTGCTAAGGCTCCGTTCACTATCGACCGACCACGCTAGTCACTAGCGGAGTTTCCATGCGGCCACCCCTGGTGAATAGATGTTGAATGAATGAAGCACCTGCAACTACAGCTTTTGTTGCCATTTCTATCATAAGAATTCATCCCCAACTCAGAATCACACCATGACTTCAGAGGTGAGAGACACCATGTTTGCACTATGCCGTTCTGACTGCCCATCTTATTCATCTCTCTTCCTTCCTTCTCCAGGTGTACCAGGGACTTACTACAGCAAGGTCCCCGTCATCATCGACGACATGTTTGACAGCCCTTATGTCTTCTTGGAGATCACAGGAGAACTGAAGGCCCCGAAGATCTGGTTTGACCCCCTGGCACTGGTCCTCACCCCCGCACCACTCTGTACCACAGTTAGTGCAGAGTTCAGCATCCTGACTTCCAACTACACCAAGTAAGATTGACGTCGGTTCTCATATTGCTTTTAAGAACACAGACAACCCAGTGAAATCCAGAGCTTAACAAGTAGATTGTGGTTCTGTTAGGATAAAAGTCAAAATCCAGTTGTGCCCTTCCCACCAACTTAAAGTCAAAATGTTTCATAGCTGAGTCAAAATCTAGTTGTTTTGTCCAACCAACTTGTGTAAAATTCACATTTAGGGCAAAAAAATCGCTATCCACATAAAAAAACAAGTCGAAGACCTTTTAAATCTCTGAAATGCAGGATATTGCATCTCACAAATCAGTTATCTTTTGTCAAATTTTCTGCAGTAAACCCCTCCCCCGACTCCCCTTCACAATGAGACTAGCATTACACATTCGTAATTCCTGCCTTGTGGCGTGTTGTACCCGGTACCGCTGAGTCAAACCGTGAAAAGTTGGACTGGTCGTGTGATGTGAAGCCTCATAGAAAATGGGAGGTTGTGGCTTGATTCTTGTCCATTCTCCTTTCAGAGTCAGCCATCTTAGTGTGGAATACCCTGAAGTTGAGTGTGAAGACGGCAGCAAGATTTCTCCTCTGACAGTCACATTCCCGAATGGAAATGGTGAGGCACATTCTAACCTACCTCCATGGTTCACCTTTTGTTTCTCACCTTCGGGATCAAAGTTGAGCTGTTTGGAGTGACTACTACCATAAAGGAATCAAACATAAAGGTTTAACTGCGAACGATGAATTAACTGAGGGATACACTTCATGTGTTGCCACCAGATGTCTCTCACTGCCTGAATTTTGGCTTTACGTAATAGGCAGGAGCTTCAACTTTTGTTATGGTGAAGGGGTACATGGATCTTTCAACTTGATGCCTTGAATTATATTTCTGAGGATAACAGAGCTATTTTCAGCACAATAAGTGTTCCATGTGCAAATGTAAGTTAGCCTATTCAAATGTGCACGGACAACCCTGCGCTCTCATCGTTCGTGGGGTTCTCATTAATTCAGTCCTTTTGTATCATAAGATCAACTACCGGTACATGTAGTCGGAATTCAACAAAATTTGCAGTAAACATGCAGAAGGGTCTTGCCTATCATATGAAAGAGTCAAAATGCAAGTCTGTTGAGGTTTAACGGGATACTGTCCACATTTATAAAATACAATGTACTAAATTTGTAAGTTGAACCTTTATGTTTGATTCCTTTATGCTACCACACAGTACTAAGTAGTTACTTCGCCTGATGCCCGTTCTCCCATCCCATCCACAGTTCAAGGCCTGTGGTTATAGGACTTTCACAGTCTAGCTAGCAATTTGCAGGTTGGAAGGAAATTGTGACGCAGTGTTTGTGGGTGGCCAAACTTGGGCAACCCAATGGTTTGTTGAACTCATCAGTCATCATGCCATCATCACTATATATAACACTCATTGTTTCAGAGATCAAGCCGTGCTCTAGTGACGATGCCCAGATTGAACCCCATTTCATCCCCTGCAAGGTCACCTTCTCGAGCCCAAAACCTGTCTCCTTCTGCCAGCCATTGAAGTTCTTTGATGAACACGGCACCAATGCCTCGATCGCCATCACCACCACGGCAGATAATTGTCTGTTGACGTGTTATCCATTCATCGCACAGCATAGATCTGATCATCACATCATCTGTGAGCAGGTGAGTAGTGTTATAAAAGTTAAAGTTAAAGTTTGGGTTTATAGTCTGATATCAACTACGGTAGAGGTGTCATCTGACTTTACACTTTAACCCCAGTCTATCCTGAAACCTTTCAGTAGAACTCGGATGAGCTGCTCATTCAGCACTACAATCTGAGCATTTCTGACCGGGACCCATTTATACACCTGGGTGGAGAGAGGCCAGTAAGGCAGAGACTTGCCCAAAGTCACGCCCAGTAAGATTCGAACCCAGGACCCTCTGACCGCTAGTCGGAGACCCGAACCACTACACCACCGAGCTCCTCCAGTTATTTGGGGAAGACGGAGTGAGAGAGGTGTGTGATGAGAGGCATTGGCGTGTGGAGGAGCTGATCTTAGAGAGAGAGAGAGAGAGAGATTGATCATCAAAGTACAGTGATACTGCCCTCTTATACACTGCTGTACAGGCTGAATACTGGTAGTTACCTGGGGTGTCTCTCCTTTCCATTGTAGGGTATGACCCTCAGGGGCCGAAAAGCAGCCTCCAAAGAAAGTCTGAATGCAGGAGAAGCCATCTTTGTGCCTTGCACGTCACCGCAGCCGAGCCGACCAAGCACCAGCGCCACAAGCACAGACTTCCAGGTGTCCTCGTCCAGTTATGAAGACAGTCAGAGTGTTACAGGTACTTTATGATCTGTAGTAGTGCTCTTTGTGATTCCAAATGCTTTACAGAAATCTCAGTAGTATGAGTCCCTTTTGGTGCCCTGTATTTTGCCGTTTTACACCACACGCTTGGACAACTTTTACCGTTGACACGACATGATGATAGATGTGTTATATTATTGATGTTCAGTATCAGAAGTTTCCACGAATGAGTCTTGTGAGTGTAGCCTAGATAGACCATTCTCGAATTCGCAGATCTGCGCACTTCCGCCAGAACCTCGATCTGAAACCAGCTGACGTGACGCAATCCATGATTCAGCAATGGTCAACCGGCTGACGTGACGCAATCCATGATTCAGCAATGGTCAACCGGCTGACGTGATGCATTCCATGATTCAGTAATGGTCGACTCTACGCAACATCTTCGACGTCACTGTCGTGGGGTTGTCCGCGTCACGTCATTCAGTTTCAGACCGAGGTTGTGGTTGAGATTTCAGCAAAGTGCGCAGATCTTTTTCATTTACGTCAATTTGAGAACGGTCTATAGCACATAACTCGTTCAGTTTATTTGTTCGCACGTCAATTTGCCTGTTTCTCACCAACGCTGCGGCAGGGAACCTGATTAATGTTGTCTTTGCACACAACCACAAGAGTAAGTTTGCTATCCGTGTTTGTCACTTTCTTTCCTTTTATTTGATGGTTCTTGGTATTGTAGTCAGCTTTCTTTCTATAAGCATGAGTTAATGAATCTGTGTGGATGGACTTTGGTATAGACTGTTGTACTGTAACCCCAGTTATATGATGCAGCCTAACCCGCCAGCCATGGAGGATTTCCTTTATGGCCTAGTGGTTGGGGCGTTGCCTCTGAGCTGGAAGTTAAAGCCTCACAGTATTGAATTTTTTACGCTGCAGGTAGAGGTCTCATGGCCTCGTGAAGGTCCTCAAAATGCTTGCATGATACGTACTTCAAAGAACCAATGCTTAGTTTTCAGCATCGAAAAAACAGCAGGCAGAGCTCTAATGTATCCACATAGAGCATAGTACATTTTACACTACACTAACGTCGGAGGACGTAAGCACTTTCTTAATTCAATACAGTGCGGCTTTAAGCAACCTAGAGGGAAGTGGGTTACTGGCGCGTATGATACAGTTGTGAACTCTTTTTCATAAGTGAATCCAGTAATTGTCTCATTTGCTGTCGTATATTAGTTTATGGATATTGTTTACATTTTGTAAATATTCTTTGATAGGAGTATTTAACAATAAGAAGAGTAAGTTATCTTGTTTGGTTTGGTCTGAGGGAGACAGACCTCTGAAGGTTGGATCTGGTGGAGTCACAGAAGGGTCTGGTTCTAGTTTGAGCTGGAGAGGAATCAGAATAACCACATTGGAATGGTCAGTTCATGGAATGGACATCTCTCCTCCATTCAGTGAGCACAATTCCTCTAGTCTACACACTACTATGCTGTCGTGTAGACAAGATGTAGTACCGGTAATACGCTAAGATTTGTGTAACCCATGACAAATGTGACCCATCACCATGAAATGAATCTTAAGTTGCTCAGAATATGAACCAGAGTGAACCAAAATAACCACCTGGATAAAAAGGAAGAAACAGAATCACTCAGGTTTCACAAAAGTCAGATAACAGGCCAAGGTCTTCTGAAATTTACAAATATTTGGTTTCACCCTGCCAACCTGACAGCGACTAAAGACTCATTTTGTGGTGACGGGTCACAAATACTCTTCAAATACTCTTCATTCTTTCTCGACTCTTTTAAAAACAAACAAAACTTGTGATGTAAACCTTCTGGATTTTGCCAGTCAGACCTTCAGAGGAAAGTCAATCATGTTTGGCTGTGGGCATCTCATTTCTCATGACCCGAGTCTTTCAATAGATGAAACACTTGGTGGGTGTTTCTTACAATCATTTTATAGACAATAAGGTTTAGTCTTTGAGTGAGATACATGTATCGTGTTTATTGCACACCTCATTATGACATTACCAACATTTTGCTTCTTGTGTGTAGGGAATGAAGTTCTTTAGTTTAGACAGAAGTTAGACAGTGAGACACTTGTTTGTGGAACATCAGTTTGGTTTTTCCTTGGTTCACCCTATCCTTTGCCTCTTCATTACTGGTCCATCGCATTTACTGGCTTCATTACCTCCTGACTGCTGTTGTGCCTCTTTTGGCCCAAGAGCTACCTTGGCAGGGATAGGTGGCTCCTGGTAGTTTAACCCGTTAACTGTGTAATTAATTTTGGAGAAAAAATTTCTTTCTTAGAAAAGAAATTGCCAAAAAAAAGTATTTGACACATCACGTCCTACGCAATGTGATGCGCCATTTCCATGCAGGGCGTACTATTACGTCCTGCGCAAGCTGAGAATCCTCGGGGGTTTTCGGGGGTTCCCCGGATTTTGTGATGACGTAATATGACGTCCTACCCAGTTAACGGGTTAAAGAGCAGAGGTGGAATCAGAGTTTTGTTGTCATGTTGCACGGGCAATGGAACCTTATCAGACAAGATTTTGACCAAGAATACTTGTGGAGGATTCGCTTTCAGTGAATGTGTGCCTAATTATGCATCACTCAAATTGTCATGTAATCTGCCGCTGTGCGATTACCGGTAGCACTATTGATATTAACTTGACCGTAAGGGGAAACATTCCTGTACCATTTCTCCGTTTGTGTTATTACAGAATCGACTTACCCAAGTACACCAAGAGATGGCGCTCTTGTCAAGATGCTAACGAGCTCCTTAGACCGTGACAGTCAGGGTCGCAACAACATCCAATCGCGTTCTCTTGGCTCGGCACTCTTCCCAGAAGAGGACACAGAGGAGGGGATATTTCACACGGAGGTTTTACTTGCCGTGCAGCGTTGGTTTTCCTCCCACGGTTGGGCTGGCGGATCTTTCCCTATCGTGATACCATACTCACTCAGAAGGTAACAGTCTTAGCACCTCCTTCAGTGACCTCTTCTCATTATCTGCATCATAATTTGGATTCTTCAGTGCCGCTGTTCAGCAAGGTCAAGCGAGTTTGATGGGAATGACATACCCGCGTGACAAACTTTGCTACGCAGTGGCTCTGCGGTCAATCGACCCGTTGCGACGTCACTGACGTCATTTAAACTGTTGACGTTGCATCATAAAAAGTGACCTGTACATTTTTCTACAGGAATAATGAGACAAAAACGTAGCTTTTATTGCGAACCTATCTCCTCATTTTAAGGAAAAAAAAACAAGGAGATTGAAGGAATTTTCATCTGCTACAGAATGATGTAAGGTTTACTGTCAGGAGACCAACACAAACGGGTTATTTTCACACCAGAAATAAATGGAAATAACATTAGAAAAAGGAAACTTCGGGCACATCGCTCGCAGTGCCACGTCGTGACGTTAGTTCCGCAGGTTCCTCATTCATTTGGTTCATGAAAATGGAGAAACATGCTTGTAATCATTTCCCTAAGCTCTCCGATCTCAGAGTAGAGTTGAGAAGGGAATTCCATCAAGTTGATGTGCAGGTCTCTTCATTCTGTCCTCCCTCTTTTAGTGGCCTTGGAACCAAAAATGGTGACGACACAAAGAAGTCCAATAAGAAGGAGATGAAGACAATTTATGATATGATTGGTAACCTGCTGGGTAAACCACCCCCGGGTATCCCTCTCAACTCACCCCTACCAGCCGATGATGAGGAACGGGTCAAACAAGTCTACTGGCAACATAGCACCCTGTTGACTTTCCTAAAGTAAGTCGTGGTTATAATTGGTTCGGGTCTGTTGTCAATAGTTTTGTTTTTTGGGAGAAGTGGCTCGAGGATGGCAAATCGGTGGCCTCCTCCTTATTGAGTCCCTGTCAGGCCAATTCTGTCCATTACATTTACATCCCTTAGGCTCCACCGACCCATTGGACCCCTGTAAAACCCGTTACACATGGGTCGAGATGAGAGTGCTGAGATGTTGATTAGGCCCAATTCTACTGTTTTCCTTCTCTGCCTAATTTGTAGTAAAATGGAAAAGAGGTCTGTGCATTGTCTACCGGTAAATGTTTTCCAGTTGAACAGAAAATGCTTTGTTATATAAAAAAACACTTTTAAATTTTCAAATCCAATGAATAATAACGGTTTTACAATGCTAAATTTGTAGCACGTTCGGGCCGTAACCATTATGCATTCCCCCTTGCCTTGATACACATGCTTGCTTGATCTGTGCAATTAGGTCAGTGGCTCAGATCAACCAGATGATGTAAGATTATGTAAAATGAGTCAAAGTGGGAAGGTGTATTTCTGCAACAAGTTTGCTGAGGCCTTGTTTACCTAATGTCAAAAAAATATATAAAAAAGCTTGAAATCAACCCTTGAACCCCTCATTTAGGTATTCATTGGAAAGCGCTCAGTGAGCACTTCCAAATGAGTACCTACGTGGCAGCGTTTCTGTAAGATTTCAGGATTTGGTAGGTTTAAACGTTTTAATGAAGTTGCCAATCATCAGTGAAAGAGACAACATGGAATGGATAAAAACAGGAGAATATCCATATTTCGTTCCAGGAGCCAAGGTGCCTGTGTGTCTTCCATCAAGGCCGAGTACCTGATGGAGCCATATGACTACAAGGTCTGGCTCGACATGCAGAAAGAGATTGAGAATGAGAAGAACAAGGAAGGTGTAATCGACACGAGCATGTTGACGACCGAGGAGCAGGAGATTGAGGATCAGTTGTTTGAGGCTGTGTCAAAACGGGCGTGGACGGATGTCCTGCTTCAGATTCTGAAGGTAAGGATTGCAGGGTAGTGATGATTTGGGCCCCTATTCTAGAACGTTCCTTTAGCGTTAAAGCTAGCAGCACACTGGCCGCCAAATCTGGCATCCAGAAGCGTTCGACTGAACGCCTCTGGACGACCTTTACATAAGAGAAGTTAAAGGGCCGTATTTTAGAACGTTCCTTAACATTAAGGTCCACGTTAAATCTATTGTTCTTGATGGTTTTACAATAGACTTAAGGTCGACCTTAACGTTAAAGAACGTTCTAAAATATGACCCTGAAGTGTGGTTCTTGAATACCGTTTGTTAAGGGAGCCTTTAGCAAAGGAACTCCTCAGTAAAGGAAGCCTCTATAAAGGCGGTACATAAGAATACCGAAACGGACCGAAACGGAGTCAAAATGTACCGAATCGGAGCAAAATATCACCTCTTTTTGGTACTAGACTGTAGATATAGCACTTATACGATGTTTCTAACGCTATATGCATGATATGACTAGGCATAGCCTAGTTTAGTGACAATGACATGAATGATATCGGATATGCGACATAAGAGCCGCCATCTTGACTTGGGTCTCACACTCCAGTCATGCCAGTTTTGCTGTTCGGCTGCTGCCACCTGTCGTCGAATGTTAACACTGTCGCCTGTGTTGCTGTTTGTCCGTGTTACTTTGAAGAGACTGACTAAAACTCTGACAATATTGGCTGTACAGCGTTAGAAACATCGTATAAGTGCTATATCTACCGTCTAGTGCCAAAAAGAGGTGATATTTTGCTCCGATTCGGTACATTTTGACTCCGTTTCGGTCGTTTCGGTCCGATTCGGTATTCTTACGAACCCCTATAAAGGTCTGCTTTAGGCCTATTTAAAGGAGGGTTTAAGAATACGGGCCTTGGTCTCCTTGTTCAGGTTCAGTTTATGATGTGGAGTTATTAGTCGCAGAACTTGTGTCAGCTTGGTCCTGTTTCGTCAAGGACAGTCCACAAGTGACGAGGATGGGGATGCAGTGACATTTGGGTTGACACCAGGTGGCGATGGTCCTACTCTTCATTCCACAAACGAATGGCGTGAGGTTTATGAACCAACGATATCTCCGCAACAGCTGGGTCAAATTTGACAAAAATACATCAATAATCTTTCTTGTCGGTATCTTTCTGCTATCTTCATTTTTCGTGAACGTTTGACACAACAGATCCCTTGCCGCGATGTTCAGTGCAGTTTACACGCGCACGATGCATTGCATCGTTTCAAAATGGCCACCACTTCGGCTGAAAACACGAACTGTGACTGGTGAAAGAACTTCTTTATGTCAGGTTTTTAGGGAAAATGATAGCAATGATGCCTGTAGCGACAAAAAAGACAAATCGATTGATGTATGGTATGTCAATTTTGACTCAGCCGATGCGGAGATATCGGCTGAAAACCTCACGCCAATCGGATGTGGAATGAGTAGATGCAGTCCATGTGGATCAGTGATCATGCTGAGAGAGGGGAACAGTGATAGAAGAAGACGCTTCCCCAAACTTCTCTGTCTCTCAATGATAATCGTTCTCTGTTTCAGACTCTTGTCTTCTCTAAGATCACCCCACGACGGTTCAAGAACACGACATTCCCGGGCCACACCACGTCCAGTCCCAACCTGAACCCCGATCCGCTCTGCAGCAACATCTACAGCATCCAGGAACGTATCATCCTCTCCTGGCTCAACCACATCTACGAACAGTTCAGACATCGAATCTGGGAGGACAGCTCTAAGGGTGGCGTGCCGCCGTCACGATGGATTGTCAACTTCGACTACGATCTCCTTGATGGCTTGGTCTTGGCTGCTGTTCTCGGTTCACATTGTCCGTTCTTGGTACGTCATCATTCTCATAGGTCACGGGCGTCCTTCTGTGAAGTATCCAGCAAGAATTCAGCCTAAAAAATGGCCGAAATTCCCCTCATTTGGAAAATTTCTCTGATGCTTTTGATCAAAGTTCGAATTCGATTTCTACCGGAATGTTAAAGTTAAAGTTAAAGTTTGGGTTTATAGTCTGATATCAACTACGGTAGAGGTTCTCATCCGACATTACACTTTAACCCCAGTCTGTCCTGAAACCTTACAGTAGAACTCAGATGAGCCGCTCATTCAGCGCTACAATCGAGCATTTCCAACCGGTACCCATTTATACACCTGGGTGGAGAGAGGCCAGTGAGGCAAAGAGACTTGCCCAAAGTCTCTCACACCCAGTGGGATTCGAACCCGGGACCCTCTGGCCGCTAGTCGGTGGCCCGAACCACTATGCCACTGGGAATGTCTTATGCAATGTCTGTTTTTGCAGATCTCTGAATTGAAGGATATGTACACCCAACCAGCGACCGCAGAGCAGTGTCTTCACAACGCACTCAAGGTCTCGAACGCCATGAAGTACATCGGTATCGATTACGACATCCAGGCGATTGACATCACTGACCCGAACCCCATTGCTCTCATGTTACTGTGCGCCCACTTGTTCCAGAGGATGCCACAGTACATCCCAAAGACATCCGTGGACTTCACGGCTGCGCTGCATGCAACTGTAATGAGACAGGTAGGACGAAGTTTCAAAAGATCTGCTCCACTCCTTAAAGGGAGACATCCTAAAGATATTGCCCAGCGGGCACTACATGTATTTGTTTTTGTTTTGATTAGCGTAGTGTCACCGTTGATTAACAGATGGCACTGTACGTTATGGCACAGGCCCCTGGAGAGCTATCAGTGACTTTAGAACACGTATCTAACCAAAAAATGCTAGTTTGTAAATAATGCACCCCAAGCTCAAGAGCGCTAGGTTCAACAATCAAAATGCCGTTCGCGCCACATAGGCACGCAATCATTCCAGGAGGAGGTAGTATTTGTCACTTGTCTTATTCAATCTTCACATTCTAGGTCCGTCTCAGTAACCCAAGCGGCAGATCCCTTGTCTATCACGCCATCGTTGCCGGTCGTGACGCCAGAGACTTCTTCTTGCCCAAGGGGACGGAGGTTATCGTCCCACCGCGAGGTCACATCAACATGTCCGTTGAGTTCACCAGCCGCTACCTTAGACCAGCTGAAGCGGTCTTGCTGCTCGTTGGGCGGAGAGCCGGGTCAGCTTTGGGGACGACCCTCGTGTTTAACTTGAAGACAATGATTGATAGCATCACACCTAAGGTAAGGTCTCAACGATTACTGAGCCAATCATGTCATGGAAGGATTAACTTGTCTGTCCCCAGAGTCCAGCAGACGGCATCTTCTGTCAAAGTTTTCTCACATCCTATTGTATTGACTGAAAATTATTTGAAGAAATGTTGTTCTTGTGAACCACGTGAAGAACATTTCTTCAAATTTTTTCCAATGAGGAACCCGCGTGCCGGAAATCCCGACAGGTCGGCGCTGTCATTGACGTCGTTTTAAGTGTTGGCGTTGCATCATGAAAAAATGAGCTGTACATTTTCTACAGGAAAATGAGATAAAGACGTTGCCGAAATCGTCATCTATGTCTTCATTTTAAGGAAAAAAGCACCGCAAAATGCAGACATTTTCATCTGCTACAAGAATGGTGTAATTTTAATGCCAGGCGACCGAAACAAACGGGTGCTTTTCACGCCAGAACGCCACGGCGTGACGTTAGTTCCTCCGGTTCCCCATTGACATCCGACGCTTTGCGAAAAATTCATCAGCAGATGCAATCCGCTGAAACCTGGGAGCAGATTAGTTAAAGACATGGAACTGCATCACTTATAATCACATTCTTATGTGTTTCAGCACACGATGAAATTTGAATCCCACTGCTATGAACTTCACAAAGTCAACGTGGATGTGACCAACCCGTTCTCAGAGCCAGGCATGTTCCGTGTTGTCCTCGTAGAGGGCACCACTGATAACCCCGTCGGTGGAAGCGCGAGCGGACAGTTCCCTAAATCCACGGAGAAGAAGTTGAAGAAAGTACGATCACGGACTGATCACGGTCAGAAACGGCCAAAGACACCGCCATCTCCCAAGTCGTTGGAGGTTTTCCCGTATGAGAGTTCTCCTGTGCTGACAAAGAAAGAAGGTAAGAATGTTTGCAGCAGTTGTTGTCTGTGATAGTGGTGCAGAGGGTGAACATACTTAACTCATCTGCCCCCTGGTTTGAGCAGACAGTATCTTCTCTTGAAGTTTTCTAAAAGCCTTGGAAATGAAGTTGAAAAAAAATTGAAGAAACATTCTTCAATTGGCTCAGGGGAACAACATTTCTTCAAATAGTTTTCAATCAGTTCCATAGGATGCAAGAAAACTTTGACAGAAGATGTCGTCTGCTGGACTCTGGGGTAGGTGAGTTAAGTAACCTTGGCCTCCTGTGCCACATCTTGCCATCTTTGACACTGACTCCTTGCATTTCAGAATCCCAGGCTATGAAGGCCTTCTTCTCACCCCAATCGCACATAGAACTTGATGGTAATGGTACAGGAACGTTAGAGGTACACTTTTTGCCTTTCCACACTGGCAAGCGACAGTGTTCCGTCATCTTCATCAGCGATGAGACAGGAGAGTTCCTCTACTCGATCGAGGCCACAGCGCTCCTCCCTAAAGCCTGCTCCCTTCCCTTCCGACCTGCCGGACACAATTTCAGGATCACGAGCGCCGCTGCAGCAGGTGAAGGGCGTGGTCAGTACGGCGGTGATGACAACGTCGTGTATTGGAAATGTGAAGTATACGAGGCTCTTAACGAGACGATTAACGTTCCTATCTCAAACACCATCCGGGAGAAAGCATTACTGCTAGCATCGCAACAGTTCATGACGGACTCGGAGCTCCACCGCCGCCTGGTCACTGGTACCCTGTCCAGTTCTACATTGACGATGAACACAATGTCGTTGTTATCCGTGAAACCAAGCAGCACCAAGAAGCCAGGCAGCAGCAAGGTGAACCTTTCTACTTTGACACAGTCAATGAGTTGTATCAGATGACCTACTCTTCATTCCACATCTGATTGGCGCAAGGTTTATGGCCAATATCTCCATAATGGCTGGGTCAAATTTGACACACTATACATCAGATGATTTGTCTTTTTGGCCGCTACAGGCATCATCGCTGTCATTTTCCCTAAAAAAGTGACATAAGAAAGTTCTTTCAGCAATCACAGTTCTTGTTTACAGCCTAAATGGCGGCCATTTTGAAATGATGCAATGCATCACGCATGTGTAAACTGCACTGAACATTGTGGTGAAATGAAATTGGTTTTGAGAAAGGGATCTGTTATGTCGGCCTTGCACAAAAAATGAAGATACCAGAAAGATGCCGACAAGAAAGACAAGTCAATTGATGTATGTTTTGTCAAATTTGACCCAGGCGTTGCGGAGATATCGGCCGAAGACCTCGCGCCAATCGGATGTGGAATGAAGCTTAGGCCAAGGTTTCCGGTTTTGATCTCTAACTTGACATTCATTGGTTCCTTTCATGGGCAGAAGTTTTCCTTACCAATTGTTGAAGATGTCAAATGAGTATTTTTCATTACAGAAGAAGGACGATGAGTTTGTGAACTTCACAGTCGAGCTGGATTCAAAATATTTCACAGCTCCAGATACCGTCCAGATGCCTGTAGCAAAGTCAATTGAAGGTGAGCATCAGGATTGGTCTGTGTTGTAGAATCAACCTTGTTGGTGTCTCTTTGATTTGAAACTAAAGGCCTAAAGCATTGCTCGAAAATTGCATTTATTGTGCACTTGTCCCAGACAAGTCGCCCCTGCAAAACCTGCTAGCCCGACTGCCGATCTCAGTTGTCCGAAACCAGTAAGTGACGCGACGAATATTGATCTAAAAGTGAACTGCGGTCCGATATTATGTACAGTCCTATGAATAAATTACCTCTGTCAGCTTCGTCTTCCGTGTTTGGACTTATAGGCCCTATTTATTCTAAGAAAGCTATTGCTTCCTCCAACAAAATCATGAAGCAGCTGGAGATAACCACGGCCGATGTTCGCTGCACACAACTGACCGAATAAACTTTGTGTTACAATGTTAACTCTTATTCATGAGCGGGAGTTGTCGAGGTTCGTAAGGAGTTTCGGAACTGTCGGGTAAAGTTGAGAAGTAAACAAAAAGAAGTTGTGGTAGTCCCGGGCGTCGGACTAGTGGAATTTTCGAGCCCTGTAAAGATACTGCAGATCGTTGTAAATTAGGCCTACTGATTTGAATGCTGGACTTCTAAGAGCAGAACCTACTTCCCTTCTCTTGCCATTAACTAAACTTTGCGGTGATTTCTGACTATCGTCATCATTTCCAGATTTGGATCAGAACAACACCCTGGAGATACCAATAACATTTAAATCAGATCGACCCGGCCACTATCCGTGCACGGTCATCCTCCGTGCCCAGGATGATATCAGGATATACAAGATAGAATGTACGGTTGTTCCTGAAGGGAAACAGGCCAAGATCGAGTTTGGTTCTCCAGTCCATCAGGCTGTCACACAACAGATCCCCATCGTAAGTAGCCTATACAGTCTCCACAAACAGGTTTCCATGCTTTCTACCTTGAGTTCCGTTTGTAAGCCTTTCCACAGCAGGCCCGGATTCAGAGGGCGGCACATGGGGCATGTGCCCCCCCCCCCCTATTTTTTGAGGGGCAATGATTTTTTTACTGCATTTTTTGGAAATCATCTAGTATTTCATGTCTAAGATGCTGGGAAATCGCATCTCAGAGCTTTGATTTTTCAAATTTTCCCGGGGGAGGCCCCCGGACCCCCCTTGGTGTGCGCGGACCTGCGGTGCGCGCCAACTGAGGGCTTGCCCTCAGGGTTGTGCCCCCCGTATTTCTAAACCCTGGATCCGGCCCTGCACAGTGCATGGTGGACGCAGTCTGCTGTTAAGGTGCTCCTCCTTTTGAGAGTTTTCTCAAGTTTTCTCTTTGATAAGAATGCATCCTTGAGTTAACCAGACTCCTGAAACCTTGAGTGCTTTAGGGATCATCTCAAAATTGCTTGATGCCCAGAGAGACGAAATTTTTTCATCTCTCTCTGGACCCCCTCCCCCTCTAAATGAAGAAAAAAGTCATATGTCTGGCATCAACACTTTTATTTCAGAATTACTTGGTGTTTCTATGGAGGACCAATAGGGTACAAGATAAAACATGATAATCTTCCTATATTGGAAGTTCTCTGGTTTCTTTCTTCTAATTTACACGTGATGCCAAAAGTTCTAAAAAAGATGAAACTTTAGTCAGGAAAGTGCTGACCCCCTCCCCCCCAGACAAAAAAATTTCGTCTCTCTGGGCATCAAGCAATTTTGAGGTGATCCCTTTTAAGATACATGGTGGAGTTGCCTTGGGCTGATCATTTTGGGAGTTGCACATCCCTGCTGTTTGTCTCCTTGCTCATTGCCCGAAGTGTCATCCACTGCATCGCATGTTTTAAAGTTATGTTCGTCCCCACCTCACATCCCAGCATGCCTCGCTTCCATTACCACGTTCGCTGTTTCAGATCAACCCCACCAATCACGATTGGCCGCTAGAAGCTGAGATCAATGGTGACGGCTTCTACGGCCCTCCTACCCTCCTGGCCAAGGCTTATCAGACAACCAACTACCCCCTCATGTTCAAACCTCTCTATGAGAAGGATACCGAGGTAAGATTTGACCCCCCTAGGCCCAGTGGGGTTGTCTCCCACGGAGAGTTCTGCCTATGCCATCACCTCAAGAATGACAGATCTTTTAGCTTCTTTGACTTAAAGGAGCACGGTATTGGATCTCAAATGCGTTATTTGACTGCCGACGTAGAGGGAGCCACCTAGCGGCAGTAAGACAAACTACAAAAATGCATTACAAAATGTACGCAGTAAATCGGGTCATTCGCCAACACGAAGTTAGACCCGCGGGTTGGCGAGTGGCGCGGTGGCGCCGGCTGTCGAGAAAAAGTGGCCATACCGTGCTCCTTTAACCCATTAAGTGGGTACGGCGTACTATTACGTCATTACGAAATCCAGGGAACCCCCGAAAACCCCCCGAGGATCTCAGCTTGCATAAGGCGTAATAGTACGCCTTGCAAGGAAATGGCGCTTCACAGTGCGTAGGACGTTATAATTACGTCTGGAACATTATGTGTCAAATGCTTTTCTTTTGGAAAAATTTTTCTAAGAAAAATTTTAACAAAAATTGATTACACAGTTAACTGCGTAAATATCATTTACAGCCAGACTCGTGCAGAATCTTCGATAAAATATAAATATAAATTAAAAATAAAATATAAATATAAAATAAAATATAAATTACAAAAAAAGAATGTTCGATACCACATCAACATCATCTCATTCCAAATGGCATTCTTTGTATTCCAGGGTAAACTTGACCTGATCAACGTTGCCGACGGCACCCAGCATAACTTTGACCTCGTTGGTAAAGCAAAGAAACCACTGGCACTGGATACGATAAGACTTGAGTGTGTCGCAAAGGAAAAGTAAGCAAATCTTTATTGTACTTTCACCATACAGTGAACAGGCACGGATCGAGGATTTTTGGCAGAGGGGGGTCAGGGCCGCCAAGGGCAGTCGTTGCAGGCAGGCGCCGAAGATTCCCACACCGACGGGGGTCTGGGGGGCTCCCCAGAAGATTTTGAAATCTAGAGGGCCGTAGACACTTCCTGGCATCTCAGTATCAAAACAGAAGCTTTATTCTTGCGTTTTTTTGCTTATTGTCGCAAATTATTGAGGAAAAAAACAATTGGTGGTGAAGAGCAAGGGGGGTCACGACCCCCAAAACCCCCTCTGGATCCGCGCCTGAGTGTAGATGAGATTAGATCTGATTTATGTTGCTTGAAGACCTTGAACCCAATGCTACAGCCTGTCTATGACGTGAGTCTCAAGGGTTTTGTAAATGCTGTCTTAGTTTTGTCTGAGTGCAAGTTGTCAGAATCTTCCACCGTTCTCGTGTTTCATCTCCTGCAGGCTCAGCCAGAGATTGAATGTACCAAATGTGACAAAGAAGAAAGTCCACTACAGGGTGAGTCCCTCTCTTCTCCTATAGGGGGAGTCTCCCCTTATGTATAGCGTGTTCGGAAAGCTTCCCCGAGGAAGTTTCTGGCACTTCTCTCGGGGATTGTGAGCATGCCCAGTGAAGGTGAATTTCCGAACGATATTTGCGCTTCCTCGGGGAAAGGTACTACTCTGCCGTTGCAATCGTGAAATATTCACGTATAGCCAATCAGCATGCTGGTCTGGAAAGAAAACGAATTGCATGCCGGGAGTTTCCCCCAAGTGAGCGACTCAGCGAGTCGCTCACTTCGGCCAGGCTCGAGGAAGCCTTGGCTACTTGCCAAATACCTTTCTGAACGGTCTCGCGCTTCCCCGAGCTTCCTCGGGGAAGCTTTCCGAACGCGACCTTAAGGAAAGAATGTTATATCTTAACCATTTGAGAGAATCTTTTCCTGACATTGCCTCTCGTAGATGATAAAATTCCAGGATGAACTAACATCTTTTTCTGCACAATTCTTTCTAGGTTGAGTCTGATTTGGATTTCGTTAGTGGAGACGACCACGTAACAGTCTGGCCTGGACAGAGCGCATTCTACACGATGACGATCGCCCCTCGCCGCCGGGGTGTCTACAAGGGAATCATCAGCTTCATCTCGGGCAAGAATCCTGTCGTGTAAGTTGATGTTAGGGGCCGTCTCAAAATTACATTGATGCCAAAATTGAAAAAAGACGAAGTGACTTCATCTTTTCCCTGACCCCTCCCCCTTGAAAAGATGAAGTGGCACTTGACATTGGCTTTATCCATGTAGGGACGGTAGGCATGGAAAGATGATAGGGCCTAAAGAAAAACATGTGAGGACACCAGTAAACCTTGTTCCTTTCTGAAGACTTCATATGAAAAAGTCATTCTTCTGTAAAAAAAGAGTGATGCCAATTTTTTCAAAAAAGATGAACTCGAGAACCCCCTCCCCCCAGACAAAGTCACTTCGTCTTTTTTGACATCAAAACAATTTTGAGATGGCCCCTTATCTTCGTAGATAGTGAGAAAGATTTGTTAGTTACCGGTACAGATTTGTTAGTTACCGGCTCTAAATAAACTCTGCCTGATTTCAGTGACGTTGACAGCGATGGTGACGAGATCCCTGAGCTCGATGAAGACAAACCGGATGAATCGTATCGTGTATGGTTCGCTCTCGAGGTCGAGGTGAAACCCTCGCCCTCGGAGAAGACGCTGGAGATAACATGTGCTTGCCAGGTAAGGGACATGGGGTGGGGTCATGGAGGGAGATTTTGGAAAAGGGTTTCAGGGTTTGAATTCCTCTGTAATGGCTAGTATGTCATCAAGTTAGAGATGCAAAGTTTTTCATGTTGTCCCAGTAGCTTGCACAGGCGCAGATCCGGGGGGATGGGGCGCACCCAGTGCACGCCTCCCCTTTTGGCCAACAAATCTGTAAAATTGACTGTGAAGTTCTGAAATTTGGAGCAAATCATTGAAATGCACCGCAGATTTCAATGTTTCTAGCACAGTGCGCCCCCTCTTTCCCGAAATCTTGGATCCACCCCTGGTGCAGTATCTTGGCAAACAGGTAGCCGTCTTTGGCAGATTCAAGATCTTAACCTTTCTCTCATGTTTTCAGAAACGTGTGATCCTAGAAGTCGGCGTCAACAACCCCATAGAGAAAGAACTCACTCTGGACGTCACGATAGAGGGAAGGAACTTGTCTGGGGACAAAACTGTGACGCTGTCCCCTCGCGGAAGGGCGACGTATGAACTGACGTACGCCCCAGCTGTCATCGGAAAATGTAGTGGAAGGTACAGTGAACATACTTAATAGTTCATGATGTTCAACAGAAATTATTTCTTGTTCAACAGAATTCCTCTTCTGGCTAATGATGCACAGCCCTTGAGATTTCAATTTGAAGTCAAGTCTGGTCAGTTGTTGTCTTTTTTGGCAGTTCACTTTACATGACAGGTTCACCTTTTAAAGGGAAGTGTTTACCTAATAACTACATCTTGAAGTTCAAGAAATGAGAGTTCTCCTTTGGGAAGATGATCTTTACCCAGGCCATCTGCAAGTTTTGAAGTCTGTGAATCAAGGATTGTTTTGTTTTCAGTTTGGTGTTCTACCATGATTTGACGGGTGAGTTCTGGTATAAACTCGTGCTGATTGCTGAACCTCCGATCCCCATCAGGCTGCCTGACATGGAATGTGAACTCGGACGGTAAGTGGCTGATATTCTCTGATGTGTTTTATAATAATGTGAGTTAAGCGCATTTCCAGTTGAACTGCTCAATGCACTTTACATATTACCCCAGCTATAGGTCTGTTCATTCCAATTTCCTTTCTTCACTCCCTGGGGAGTATTACAGTCCCGGCAGCCGATTTCAGCGCTCTTGGACTAACATTCACACAGACCATCGCTACCAACCAGGTAGGCCTACCCCTTTTACACCTGGGTGGGGTGAAGCAAGTGAGGCAAAGTGACTTGCTCAAGGTCACAAGTGGACGTGTTTTTTTCTTGTCAGGACTGGGAATCAAACCCAGGACCCTCTGATCAGGAGTCGTCTCGCTAACAACTAGACCACGCCACTCCCACCTCTGACGCCAAAGAGTAATTTCATCGTGTTCAGCCCAGGCAAACAACTGATTAAACGATCATACTTTCAGGTGGTCGAGACAGCTCATTGACCTGAAAAATCCGACAAACGAAACGCTTGAATTAGTCTCCACGATCACAAACATGAACAACTTCAACCTGGAGAGAGACAACAATCAGCCGATCATTCTTCACCCGCACGAACATCTCAAGATGCCGCTGAATTTCATGCCCTCCATGCTCGGAGAGGGAGACCAACAGGCGGTGGTCACCTTCCAGTGTGAACAGGTAAGAAAAGGATTTGAAAGCCCCCATACTTACAGCTCTGGAAAAAATTATTAGGCTAGACCACCTCTGGTTGACGCACTCATTTTCCATCAAAATGGGTCCCACAAACTCTCCAATCATTCTGATGAACTGATTTATTGTGTTGGTTAAATCGCTCAAACTTCACCAAGACAATATCAAACATAGAAACTGACTTCCCACAATGAAGAAACAATGGAGCTGTTAAAAGGACCTTGTCAAAAGTTCAGACTAAAAGGAAGGGCATGAAGTGCATGCATTTACTGTGTGGACAGTTGTCCATTTTACATCGCTTCTAATCAAACCTAAATTCTGCGAGCAGCGTTTAAAGCATCTTTGGCACTTAGCGCTGAAGCTCTGTTTGTGCAAGGAAGTAAGTATATTGGAACACAATGTGGCATAAATGGGTGAATACCGGTAAGACTTTTTGTGGGACCTATCTAAAGGGAAATGACTGGAAATAACAGAGGTGGTCTAATAATTTTCTCCAGAGCTGTATATCAGATATCGAACCTAGTCACTGGAAAAAACACCAGATACTCGAGGTTTTGTCACATGCTTCAGAATTCTCACTCGAAGTGTGTGATCCATACGTGACTTCAATTCAAACTCGCAGCTGGTGGAAAGAGTAGCCAGCTTTCTCATCACCTTTTCATGTATATTCCTCCTTCTTATCATTCTTGTTTCCAGCTTGGCGAGTGGATCTTCCATGTGAGCGGGCGTGGCCTAGTTCCACAGCCCCAGGATCCCGTCAGCATCTACGCTGAAGCTGGTTCAAACACCACCATCATCATTCCATTCAGGAACCCGCTGGATGTCCCAATACTGGTCAATGTCTTGCTATTGGGTAAGGTTTGCTCTCCTTGCTGGCCGTGTGGCCAAGGTTTTCAGGGGAGTAGCAACTCTGAGTTGTCCTCTGGTGTTTTCCCATTAGCTTGGTCATTGGGCTTGGCTTGTTACTCCCAATATCAGCTGTGTGACTCTCTATAACTCTTAAAGGAGCTGGACGTCCAAGTTGTAAACACTCACTCACTGGTTCTCTATCCATGTGACGCCTGCGGTACTGCCACCTGTTGTCGGTGATATGTACTGACGTGAATATCGTGAGTGAGTTGCATTGGACCGGGCACCAGTGTAACGATCACGGGGCGCTACTGGTGCTGCCACCTTCACGAAGGAATAAAACTAGTTTGCCGACCACTGTTTGTAAACAAACTGGTTTGTTTACAACTTGGACGTCGAACTCCTTTAAAGAGTACTTTGAAACCGTCACTCCAACTGATCCCATATATTCCACCATTCTTCCCTCTGACTTTACTCTTCATTCCACATCCAATTGGCGTGAGGTTTACGGCCGATATCTCCACAACGGCTGGGTCAAATTTGACATTCCATACATCAATCGATTTGTCTTTTTTGCCGCTACAAGCATCATCACTGTCATTTTCCCTATTAATGTGACAGAAAAAAGTTCTTTCACCAATCACAGTTCGTGTTTACGGCTGAAATGGCGGCTATTGTGAAATGACGCAATGCACCACGCACGTGTGAACTGCACTGAACACCACGACGAAATGAAATGGGTTTTGAGAAAGGGATCCGTTATGCCGGCCTTATGCGAAAAATGAAGATAGCAGAAAGATACCGACAAGAAAAACAAGTCAGTTGATGTATGGTATGTCAAATTTGACCCAGCCGTTGCGGAGATACCGGCTGAAAACCTCGCGCCAATATCGGATGTGGAATGAAGTGTAGTTTGCCTTTCATTTTCCATGAGGGTGGATTTTCCTCTACATAGTGTGACAGCATCACTGCCTTGAGTATCACATCATGAAGTAGGCCCCGTTTGATTGCAGATAAAGACCAACAAAATGACATCGTCTTCAACGATGATGAACCACGCGAGGATTCCGTCTTCTGCCTTCTCTTGAGGCAACAGCAGGAGGTACGCGTCGGACCAAAATCAACGTTAGATATCCCAGTGTCCTTTGCACCGGATGAAATGAAGCTGTACGAAGGGTTGTGTACGCTGATGGTGCGGCGAGCTGATGGGAGGAGTTGGCAGTATGTGGCCGGCATCGATGACGATGATGAGTATGTATTGTTATTGGCTGTGAGAGGCCTTCATTTCTGTTAACTGTGGAACCATAATTGAGATCTAGTTGTACTGAACTGACAGACACTGTTGACTTCAATGTTCAAGGAATTAAACCCGAGGCAGAGGGTCTTGGTTGCAACACCAAACCCGCGAGGGTGGAGCTAAAATGTAGTCCAAACCCGAGGCGCTTTGTTGAGGGTTTGGACGGAATATTTGCTCCACCCGAGCAGGTTTGGTGTCGCAACCAAGACCCTCCGCCTTGGGTTTAATTTCTATTCTAAAATACCTCAAACTAAACATTCATAAAATTTGGGTTCTGTGCAATTTGATTGCAAAATACTGTAGGCCTAATAATATCAGCGAGGACGCTCCGTCAATGACGTGACATCGGTGAATCACGCACTGTGTGTACAAACCTGTACACCGTTTCTGTATCGTGTACGTCTGTGTGCAGCGCTAACAGCAAGCTGCAGGAGTTGAAATGAGATCGCAGGGTGCTTTCTTCAACGGACTATCCGCAGGAAATGTAGCTGATGGTACAAAATGTCGTTGGGATAGGTCACTGAGTATCCATCTGGCCGACATTCGCAGTGGACTTCGCTGAATGCTCGAAGCGAGAAATGCTGGACGCCAGACGCCATGGAAACACTGAGCCGGGGGTTTTGGTTGTGTCACCCAGACCCGCTGCATTCAGAATGAGGCTAATGCATTATCCATTTGAAACAAACGCACGAGATACCAAGGTATTTTAGAATGTTAGATTCATGGTTGTCACATTTCTCACTGATGATGGTGTGTCATCACTTGTCGTTCTTGCAGGAGGCCGCTACCTCGAACAGACAGCGGAGGAATCAAAGAACTAAAATGGTTGTATCCTATTCATGGTATTCCCGAGGCTAACCCAGTCAAGGACACCCAGCCTGCCGTGATCGAGTGCGCATCACGTGACCGTACAGAGGAGAGGTTGGAAGTTGTGCTGTCAGGTGTCGCCCCGTGCTCCGCTGGGCCGCAGCGTGGAATCAAAGCTCGTGCGGTCACACCAAAAGATGAAGCATCCAAGCCACCAGAAGGGATTGTGGTGGCTGAAAGTAAGTCTCAGTAATAAAAATTCCTTGGAAAATAAGGGGCCGTCTCAAAATTACATTGATGCCAAAAACGACGAAGGGGCTTCATCTTTTTCCTGGCCCCCCTCCCTCTCCTTAAAAAGATGAATTGGGCACTTGACATTGGCTTCATCCCAAGTGGGAAGTTTATAGGCCTATATGTAGCTGTGACTCATACAGTCCATAGTAGGCCCATGTAGCCAGAACCTTGTTCCTTTCTGAAGACTGGATATGAAAAAGTCATAATCCTGTAAAAAAAGAGCGATGCCAATTTGTTCAAAAAAGATGAAGTGGGCTTCCCCAAATCGAGAACCCCCTCCCCCCAGACGAAGTCACTTTGTCTTTTTTGGCATCAAAACAATTTTGCTGATTGTTTGCTTCAATTGGTGCCAATTTTATGAAAGTGTGCAAAGCCCATTCTGTAAATTGCTGATGTGTGGCAAAGACCACTTTGCCAGTGTTCACCAGCAGCCTACATTTCTGTCATGAAGTCGCACTTACGAGTGTGTATGTTTCATCTTCTAACTTTTCCAGCCATCTCTGTGACCAACGAATTCACCCATGAGATCATCTACAGCAAAGATGAGAACACAAACAACATAAAGAATGCCATCGCGCTTTCCTTGGTGCGACAACACTGGGATAAGGTCTCTGGCCTCGTCGTGCTCGTCTTCAATATCGTCTTTGCGCCCAACACTCCGATGAGGTAAGCAACAAATGATGGAGAGAGGCCAGTCTGATTTGATTTGTGGCTTTATCTGTGTAGACAGAGTTGAATTAAAGGACCACTGTATTGCATCTTTCTGTCGACAGCCGGCGCCACCGGCAGCATGCTCCAATACTGCAGTTAAGCCTTTCGCCCCAGTGTTGGAGAATGTATGATTACAGTCTCGGTCACCCAGCCGCTGGGGATCGAACAAGTTTGTGTATCAGTGTTGCGGAACGAAACGGCTGGCTGCGCGAGACTAGTTGCATGCGGTAGTTTACCAAGTCGTTAATAGAGGTCTCCCCTTAACGCGGGTAGGTGTAACGCAGGATTGGGAAGCAATACTGTGGTCCTTTAATAGTCCCTTGGGACTGGATGGTGTTGGGCTTGTTTGACAAGTTTCATCAACAGTATTCCTGTCTAGGGAATTCCAGCCCAGGGCAGGCGCAGATTTAGGGGGGGGGGGACGCAAGCCCCCCTTAATTTTGCAGACCAGTGTTTTTCCAGTAACTGAATTTTAGCTCCTACGGCGACAGGTTCGATGTCTGCCCCCCCCCCTTTTGTCAAATCCTGGATCTG